>VZSE01009159.1:22193-104630 GCA_013398275.1 Promerops cafer
AAAGAAAGAAAGAAAGAAAGAACCCACCCACAGTGAACTGCAAGTGTCCTAGAGGCCCAGGAGTCACTTGAGAAATCAGCTGCATTTCCTCCGACGCCGTTATTCCAGGTGTCATGTTTCCCCCACCCCACTCCAAATCCTGGAGCTCCTGGGACAGCTTTGCAATAGCTCAGCCAGCTAAATCTCACCCCAAAGCTGAAGCAAAACTGGCAGTTCTCTGAAAAGCCTCACACACGTGCAGATGGAGGCTCTTAGCAACAACAACATGCGGCCAGCAATTATCAAATCCTCTTTAGTTACTCACTTGGGGTGGGTTTTATAGAGTCCCCCATCAATCCCAACAGTGGTTCTCATCCTCAGCAGCTTTTTGTTCTCCCTGAGCCGGGTCAGGATGGCTGCCAAGGCGGCGGCACAGAGGTTGGCCGAGCGGAAGGAAACGATGGTGCAGACGTGCTGAACAGCAACACAGTCCTCCTCAGAGGGAAACAGGTTCAGCTCTGTAAGAATCTCTTTTGTGTTGCTCAGACCTTCCTTGTACCTAACCCCGAAACAAAAGAACACATCACCAAATGCAAAAACATATAAATCAATACCTTGGCTCAAGAAAGAGAGGAGACCACGACACAGCCTACCAGGCAGCATCATAACTGGTTCCTGTAAACCAGTAATGTGTTTCCCACAGCATTCCCAAAGTATTCCCACAGCATTCCCACAGCATTCCCAAAAGTAGCCAGGGGAGAGAGGCTGCTTCCTGGGGTTCAGCATTTGGTGAGACCCATCAGCTAGTCAAGAAGAGAACGGGATGAAACAGTCTCCCAAGGAGAGCACAAGAACGGATATACAGCCTCACTCAATACAACAAAGAAAATAATTCCTGGAGTGACAATGAGGACCAGGATTCCTCTTCAAAACACCAGAATCCAAGTTTTCCATGCAGTCATCTATTAGCTGATCTATAATCTGTACTACATCTCCACAGCCCCAGTGTTCCCACATCAGAGAGGCTGAAAACTGCAGCAATCATCCCACACACTCAGGTCTCCAGAGAGGTTATTTAAACAACCTGCACCTGGGATGTTTACCAATATACCTGCTACAGTGGTATTTTGCTTAAACTATCTTACACCAATTCCTACTTACAGAAAGGTCAACTCTTCTCCTAGGCAGAAGCAAAATCAAGTTGAACGGTTCAGGATTGTTCCCAGCACTCACAGATTTTAACTACACTTTCATCATCACTGCTGTGCTAGTGAAAGACTAGCTTTGAGAGTGGCTGCTCTCAAAGAGCATATTACAAGTTCTTACTTTTCCATTGCAGACACGTGTTTCATTTCAATCTTGCCCTTAGTAAGCAGAGCTGTTGACACTTTCCCATTGAAGAGCAGACCTTCCTTTGTCATTTTTAAGAGAATGAGTCTTACAAGTTCCCCCAAATACAGGC
Organism: Promerops cafer; assembly: GCA_013398275.1. NCBI lineage: Eukaryota > Metazoa > Chordata > Aves > Passeriformes > Nectariniidae > Promerops > Promerops cafer. Next base: position 23,635 of record VZSE01009159.1, read on the forward strand.
TGCTGATCATCTTCTCAAACCTGGAATGGAGCACAGGAAGGACTTCAGGTGTTCACCAGCTCCTTTCTTTAGCCCTCCACAGCATTATACCAGAGCAACCACCTGGTTTTAACAACACACGAGCAACTGTAGCAGCAATCCCTTGGCCTGAAGCAGGGAGGTGTGAAAGGTACTCACCCTTCCCAGGAGGGAAAGATCTGGATCAGACAGAACCAGCATCAAGTCATCTCAGGTTCACTTAAGACAATTCCTGCTCCAGAGGGGCTCTTGGCAAACACTGGGAAAGCACTCTGAGAACTCGGACTGCAAGTCAGTCAGGGAATCACTTACAATTGTTTTCCAGGATTGAGAGATCCCAGATCCAGCTCCCGATCAAACTCTGTGCGGAGGTCATCCAAAGCACCATCATCTCCAAAGGCCCCCCACTCCGTGTTAATGCACATCCTCCCTTCATCCCCTTCCACCAGGTCGATGTGCCTCATCTCCTCCATGTAGCAGGCGTTGGTGCCAGTCCCTGTGGGTATTGGATAAACTACTGCTCATTCAATGTGTGATTTTTGTTTAAGTCCACATGTTTGGGAATAAGTCAGTATATTGTCTTTGGAAGAAAATACAAACACATAACCCTGTGGCACAGGATGCTAATGTAGGCCACCTGCACCTGTGAAATCATCATTTCACAGTGAATGAAAAAACCCTGAAATTATTCTAAGGTTTGACTTGTTTAAAAACATTTTCTGCTTTTTCAAATGTACTTCTGTGTGCCTAATAAAAGGCAACATAGTGCATGAAATGGAGAAACTGTGAAAAGCATTGCTGGTACTAACTACCAGACGTGAGGGGAATTCAGCTTTCTCTGGACAGACACAGTAATTTTCTATACAGTCAGCAGAAAAGTTTAGTATGCTGGTCACAACTGAGCCCAGACAAAATGGGGACTGTGGTATTTGATGGCAATGTGATCAGCATAAAAACAGCTGCTTTACAGAAGGCAGCCAGGCTTGAAAATCCAACCATTGTTTTTTCCATTTTCTTTCTGCTCTTTCCTGTATTGTGAAACTCCCTCCTACTTCAGATTTATAGTCATTCAACAAATGAGAGGGAAAAAACCCTTCATGGTGAACAGAAAAAATTACCAATTATGAGTCCAACTTCACAGTGCTGGTCGTCATATCCACAAGTCATCATGGTTCCCACTGTGTCATTGACCAGGGCCAAAACATCAACATCTATGTCCTAATAGAATAAAGATGAGTGATTAACAGGGAAAAAAGCTCAGAAAGCCTCCTCTGTGATAAAGCACTGGCATGCAGACATACTCCCTGGGTTGTACTTGTAAGGCCTCATTCGGGAAAACTCCTTGGTTGAAAGACACTATTTCCTTTTACAACACTCTTCCCACAACCCTGTAAGCTTACAAGTATCTCTGAATTCTCAAGTGTTTCACCAGCCTCTTGGCTTGAAGGATTTGTTTTTCCTCAATCCTGCCCCATTTGCCAGAAAAGTGACCCGTTATTGGTGTGAATGTTGTGATACCAGGCTTACGGGCTGTGTGAACGGATAACATTCTACCCCCTGAGCAGAGCCCACCAAATGGGACAGAAAACACATATAAATGCAGCTATGGCTGTGCAGCAATACCACACTCAAGCAGAAAGTCCTTCCATCAAGGCTGTGCAGTTTCCTCTTTACTATGAAATCATCAAGATATGGAAAGATGCTTTGTATTTCTTAGCTGATGTTAACAATAGCACCAAACATGAAAAGCAAGGCTTTCCAAAATATTAAAACACAGTGTTATTCAAAGGCTATATGCCAGTTCAAGGGCAGATTTAATCATGTCTTACTGCTGACCTTAAAAATTGCAATCAATGGCTCCATCCTACAGACTGAAGTGGACAGGCAAGCCCTGGCAGAGTTAGGTGTGCCAATCTGAGATGACAGTTTCCCCCTACCAGCCTTCATCCCACAAGCCAGGCTGTGAAACACAGTGTGTTGAGTGTTAACACAAATTATTGAGTGTTTTATATCTCACCCAGTCGTTTCACAAGAGATTCCCTTGGGCTGAGACACTGGGGCCATACTGGTGAGCTGTCACAGCCAGCCTGGGTTATCAGCGTGCCGCTGCCCTTGTGTTACTGGGGCAGTCTGAATTACAGCTGCGAGGGAGATTCAGATCTACCAGATGTACAGGCATGCTGGGCACTTGCTACTGACCATCCCTGAGGGATGTCTGACAACTCTCAAAAGAATCCACAGACCAAGAGCTGATTGCCCAGGAGGCCGTTCTGAGGCCACTGGGGTTCAGCTCCTGCAGGTGCAAGACTTGCCTTATGCTTCTGGAGGGCCTTGTGCAGAGAGCTGACCACATCTGTGTCCTGAACTCCGCGCACCCTGAAGTGTTTTGTCCACGCAAGAAGAACCCCCTGGAAAGTAACAGTGCAGTGCAGTGACCCAAAAGCACACAGAGTTTAGCACACAAACCACAAAGCCAGTCAAGACTGAAGTGTGTGGGGAAGCCCACTATTAAAACTGAGCCAAAATAAGTCAGAGCAGAACATCTTACCTTGGGGTGCCTGTCAATACCAACACAACAGTCATAAAGTCCTAATTCTGTAAATGTTTCTCCCTGTGCTTCATTTAAAGCACATGTGGCTTTCCTATGCTGATCACAGTCTAATAGCATTAGGCAAAAAGCATTTGCAGGACTGGAGCCCAAAGCACAGACCCCTAGAAATGAGAGAGGCTAGAATGAGAGAACACATAATAATTGCAACCAGCTCTTTGTTTCCCCAAAGGTGTCTCAAGCAGCTCAGCTACAGATATTTCCTATTCAGAATCAACTGTAAATATAAAAAAAACTTAGAGTGATTAAAAAAATAAAGATGCTTCAAGACACAAAAGTATATGTCTATTTCTAACAGTGTTAATACAAGGGCACAGTATTGGGTACTGATTGAGCAATAGAATAGCTTTAGCTTAAAGATCATGCTGCCCTGAGATGAGAAATGAATTCTTGAAGGGTAGTCAAGTCTAGTTAAACACTCAAAGTCATCCATGCCTTCTTCAGAGAGCCATGTAAACATGACCCCACATAAAAGCCACAGGGTAACACCCACATTCACCAGCTTCTCCAGATTCTGCAAGGAGCTTGGCCTGACAAGAGTATTTCTTTACACATCTTACCTCTTCCAATTTGGTCTGTTTGCATGGAAAAGAGAACGTAAAGCCAAGAGGTAACTTCTTATGCTTCAGGTTTTTGGTCTCCATGAAGTCTGACAGACAGTCAGCAATGTAGTTGAAGAGCTGCACAAAAAGAGAGGACAGTTGGGCTGTGCCCCGCAGGCAGGCGCCCCAGCACAGCAGCAGCAGCAGCACAGCAGTGCCCTACCTCAGCTCCATTCCCCTGGGTGACCTCCTTGGGTGTGGGGTAAAACTTGCTCTCCAGCTGGCTGCTCTGCTTCCCGTCATCAAACACCTTCACCTGGTGGGCACGGAACTGGGAGCCACCCAGGTCGACTGCGAGGAAGTCACCCTTCTCTGCAACACAAGCGGGCAACCATCACTGGGGGTGGCCACAAAGTGTGGCTCAGGTGCCAGGCTGATGGCCACAGCCCAGGGCCCTCCCTCACCACAGCCACAGGCTCTCCTGCCCCATGGCAGATCCTCATCCTATGGGGCTGGGAGCATCAGAAAGACAGAGAGTTGGAAACCCTTAGCAAGGCTATCAGGTCTCTCCTTTTAGCCTGCTATGTAATAGCTAATTCAATTTTTATTTGGCAGTTTGGGTTTGTCCACCCTGCTCCTTCCACACCAGCATATTTTCAAGCTGCAGAAGGATGAGATTTTCAGCAAAAAAGGCCCAAAGCAACTGCAAAGCCAACAAGAGCACACAGGAGCTGCAAAACTGTCACCTGGAATGTGGGACAATCAGAATGTGAGATCATTACCTGTATCCAGTAGAGGATGCAGGATTTGCAGGCATATGTTAAGACTCAGCTCTAGTGCAGAAGTCAAATTCCAAGTGGGGCAAAGCTAATTTGCTACCCAAAGTCAACCAACACAATCCTTTTCAAATGTCTTTTGGTGTTTCTGTGAAAGTACCATTTTGTTTCACAGGCTTGCTCAGACATACATCTCCAGCAGCAAACCTCAGATGGAAGGACAGTTTGGCCTCACTGCTACAATAAAAGAATTGTTTATCCCTCACACAGGAAAATGCCCTTCCCAAAAGGAAAACACAGTGGTATGTGCCTAGCCTTGCATGATCTTTGTTCCACAGTCCAAACATGTGATTAAATTTTATTAAATCTGGTCCTGAAAGGGAAGGAAGCAGGAAATTCTACCTGTAATACCATGGTCAGCTATCAAAGGTGAGGAGGCAGATTGGGTTACTCAGTAAACTGTGACATTAGTCAGACCATTAATCCCTAAAGAATAAAAAACTGAAGATGCTCTATATGAGTTATTTCAGTCAGCAACGCTGAGGGCACCAAAATAATCTCAAAGTTAATTGCTATTGCAAATGGGCAATAACCATCCAAGTTTGAGCTGTTTAAACCTGCTGGAAGTTTTAACCTGTCTGGAAGCAAAATAACCAACAAGGATTTTTCAAGAGAGCAAAAATAGAAAAATCAATGTGATACTTAGAAGTAGGCAGTGTGTCAATGAGATACAGCCCAGCTTGGTGCTGCAGCATGTCCTTGACACATAGGAAAGGCCACGCAGGCCAGGAGAGCACCGTCCAACCTTGGCCTCGAGGAACATCAGCTCTTGCAACACTGATGACACTACATGCAATTTTCCAAGTCTCCCAGCCTCAGGGGCTCCCTGCTGTTCCAGGACAGCATCAGAGACCTGTGAGACCTCAGGACCAGTGACTGTCACTGAGATTGCAAGGGTTAAGAAAGTACTTCTTTCTCTTTGACAAAGCTAGCAGCAAAGGAAGAGTGCCCCCTTCCATCCAATCAGCTTATGTATGATTTCTCTCAGACATGCCTAATTTCAAGGAACTTGCCTTCAAATACCTTCTTTATGCCATTAAAGCTGTTATTCCTCATTTGACTGCAGGGAAACTACCATCAGAAGGAATAAAGTCACATGGAAAGGTACAAAGCTAACACTTCAGTTTTCTGCACAGCTAGTTTACACCGAGTCCTGATCTAGGCAAGACACAGAATCCTGCACAAATTAACTTGGTTAAACCTGGGAAAAATGTAATTTTCTGTCAGGCTGCACTGCCAGGAGCCAGCTGAGGACTTATTTTGGATGTGTATACTTCTCCAAAGAAGATGAGCTTTTAGTTCCTATCTCATGTCACATCCTCCCAGAGGACACTACTGCACTTTCTCTCTCTCTGTTCAAGTCTCAGCTGAAGAAGCAGAGCAGACAGTTTCCTGGTAGACCCCATCCAGGAGCAGATTTTCCCAATGGAGAAGGCAAGGAAGGGCAGAAGGGATCACTTTTTGGGGAATTAGAAAAAGCAGTGCAGAATTTGGGGATCACAGCTCTGAGGATGCCGTGTTGCTGTCACTTGGCAATTTGAGGGCTTTCACTGCAGCATCCTGCCCTCCCTGTAGCTCCAAGAAGGCCGGGCCACACATCCCTCAGCCACGGCACACTGCACTGCAGGCTCTGAGCTGTAGAGGCTGCCCTTGCCATGTCCAGCCACAGCTCCTACAGCAAGGCCTGCGCTAGGAACAGATGGGAGAAGCTGCTCCTGAGCACTTACTAGGTCCTTTCTTCAAACAAGCAGCTCTGGGTCAAAATCCACCTGGTGCAAGGAAAAAAGCACTCTGCCAGCAGTCCCCCAGGCTCAATACACACGTCCTTTCTCAGTGAGACAGGCAGTAACCCAGAGCCACTGGCTGCCCTGTGTCTCTGCCATGCTCTCCTGGAGTACTGGCAGCAACTCATCTTGCTAAAGCAGCAGTGCAGGACTGCAGGACTCACCCGAGCCGTCGGGCAGCGAGCGCACGAACGACGGCAGCATTTTCACTGCTGCCGTGGGGTTTGTGTCTCTGCCCAGGCCCTTCACCATCTCGGCCTGGAATCGAGCCTTCACATCCAGCAGGACATCGTGGGAGAGGCGCAGCTGGTACAGGTACCTGTCAACCTGCAAAGATGGAAGGTGTTACTCAGGGGCATGCAGGCTCCTTGGTGCTCGGCAGCTGCTGATTGTTCCTTTTGTTTTCGACCTCAGCACCTGAGTTCTCATGACTCTCAGTGCAAGCAAGCTCCAGGTCATCATCAGGACATTCAGTCTTCCAAAAAAGCTTTGTTTTGAAAATGTTTAATGCAGCCTTGGTGAATTACTGCCCAAAAGTTGGCCATCTTTTCTGATGGCTCAGTACCTTGACAATCTGTGTAAGCCCATGAGATTTGCTTGAGACCCTGACAAGCTGCTTTCACACAGTTTTCTCCTGCTATAGATGTAATGAACTAGAACTGCAAAGTATCTCAATCTTGTGAGAATTTGACCTCTGAGACAGGTCCAGAAAATGCCATCAGTACCCAAGCGTGTCAGCCACAACCCAAAAACATCTACTCAGCTACTGCTTCACTCCTCAGACAATTAACTTTGTTGGCATGCCAGGCTGGAACTCAAAGCATTTTTCTCACTCCAGCTCCGCTCTCCATTCTCTTGTGATTCTAGGATTACATCTAAGACACATTTTTGGGTGCAATCAATACCCTTTGTTAAAGGTCTGTAACTCATAGAATACATCAAAATAGAAGCCAGTTGAATATAAAAGAGTTCAAAAGTATCTATGAAGCAGCTCATTCAGATAAACTGGCAGAGAAGCTGATCAGTGTTCATGAACAGCTTCATCAGGGCAAAGTGAAAGGTTTTTCCTTAAGGACCAGGTGCTGCTGGGACTGACACATTCCTGCAGGGCTATTTAGTAGTGTGGCCTAGGAACTACATAGCTGGATACAACAAAGGATTAACACAGGAAAAAAAAGAATCTGTCAACATCCAGAAGCTTTTCCACTGGGGAGCCAGACTTTGGTACTGTATGAACATGATGCTGGCATAATAACTGTGTGCTCTAAATAGCTGGATGTCCACTGAAGGGTCATTTTTGTTTGCATCCCACTCCCCACCACATGAGACTTGGGGCCAGAGGAGGTGAGCAGGGGAGAGAGGTGGGACAGTTGCCAGGGCTTTGCTACTGCAGACACTCAGCCATGCACCATGGGCTATGTTGTTATGGTGCTTTATCTGTCCAGAGCATCTCACCAGTCCCATTTACATAGGGAGGTCTGGAGAGCTGGAATCACACAAACCAAGTCCCACCAGCAAATATGGCAGGATTTAAAAGGCTGCATTGTTTAAACAGGGGGCAATGCAGGTTGTAGATAAATTGGTCTCTGCTGCAATTTGGACTGTTTGTCCGAATTTTGTGCCTTTAATGAGGCACAAACTAATTACCTGTTCACAGTCCCATTTTAAACTGATGGTCAGCAATGACCCACATGAAAGAGCCAGGATCCTGAAAGTCACTGCAGCACTTACTTAACACACACACACACAGGAGAAAATGTTAAACTACAACATACAATTGTCCTAGAGCAGCAGCTGCCTTTAGATACAGCTGTGCCTTGAAAAGGCCACTATTCAGATTTGTCTTTGTAGCCCTTGTTTGCACAAGCACTTGATTTCCTCCAAGGGTTTTTTGAGGCCCCACCACTGTGTAGGACCCATCATCTTAGCCTATGCACTCGTACTGATTTTTTGGAGAAAATACAGGGACTGGAGACATACAGCACTCATGCACTCTGACACAGACCCAAATAGCCTTGTGACAGAAATCCCTGTGGGGAGAAAAACCCTCAAGAGTAATAAAAATTACCATGTCTGTTTGCAGAGAACATGCACTAGCTCCCTGCTGCCCACAGACATTGCATTCCCCACCCTGTTTACCTACAGGCACAGGAGCAGACAGTCCTCTCCAAGGAACTAGATAAGGCAGAGCCCAGGAAAGCCTGCTGGCTCTCCAGCCTGATTTACAACCAGAGCAAGGCCCTGCTCTCATAACCATTTACTTGTAAACACAGGAATGGCCAGGCTGTGCTAAACCAAACTGGTTGCCCCCCTCCCATGGCACAGGAACAGTGCCTTGCCTCATTTATGGAAACAGCACTGTTTTCATGGCAGGCAGGCTCTTGCTTTTGCCACCACAGAGTAAATAAGCCTGGGGAGGGAGAGGTGGGAAGACATTCCTTCTTTTTAAAAAGGGAGAAATCAACTCTGTTCTGTACAACCTACCCTAGGCTACTAAAAAGACAAGTCTGAGGAGCATGTGGTTTCTTGCCTTCAGGAAGGGCTAGCTTGCACCTCGCAGAAAGACTCTGATTTTTTAAATGAGTTTGTCAGAATTCCTCTGGTCCCCCATCTCCACTGTCCTCACTCAACTACAAGCTGGATGTTTCTCTACAAAGCCCACTACACCCAAGCACTGCTCCACAAGGTCTTTCTCTTAGTAAAAAGAAAGAAGAAATAGTACTGTCTAGATAAGAGAGGGGAGGGGCAGCAAGGCCTTTGTCTGACCACATTAAATCCTAGGGATAAAATGACTATTACTGAGTCAGGGACATCTGATTGTTGAGATACCAGCACCTCTCCTGGAATGCCTCTCTCCAAAACAGAATTAATAGAAGAAGTCCTCCTTGGAACAAGCTACTCCATGCTTTGGGCACAGACAGGAGAACCTGGAGTTGCTCACTTTGCTGATGAGCTCAGTGATGCAAGCAGATCTATGCACCAGGACCTTGCATCTCCCACCATGAATCCACAGACAGCCCCACCTCCCACCTTTCCAGCCTCTGGCTGGAAAACCAGAGGATGGAGCCTGGCAGTGATGGCCACCTGGCAGCACTTGATGAAGACACCAGGAATACAGAGGACCTGCAGGGAACATGTCCACAAACCAGAGGACCTCTGACCCATGAAGCTTACAGGTCTCACATGGTCTTATGATGGACATAGACCCAAAAACCCATTTCAGCATGGCCATGAAAGTAGATTAGGGAAGAGTGACCATTAGGCAGCTCACTCCCAGTACTGATAGCTTCAGATCTGAGCCACCTCAAGCTTTTCCAACTGTAATCAAAGGTCACACCTATAAATATCAGAGTGATTAGCCAGTTTTGGATAACCAGAGAGGAGGCACAGGAACCCCAACACCAGTTGGAAATCTCTCCCGAATCCCAGCAGACCCAGACCAAAGACCACTGGGGTTTTCCCTATCCCTGCTACGTGACTGACTCCTGATTCCTACTCAGATTGAGAAATCCCATCATTCACGACACACTTGCAAAGCAACTCAGCAAGAGTCATCCTTTCTGTCCTCTGGGCTCTACCACAGCATGCCAGATAAAGCTTAAGCACTTTCCCTTACTGAAGAGTGGGAGAGCACTTATAACTGTGCAGGGAAATCCACTAACCAGACCTATTTTCACACTCCTCAGGTGGTTTAAGGTCTAAATACCTCCTACCCCATTCAGCTGAATGGTTTTAGTGGATAATTCCATTATATGGTCTGCATTACGTACTGCAAACCCCTCTGTATCTGGGTAACACAGTTCTTAAAATAGCAATCAGCTAACACTGCATCTTACCTTTTTTATTTGATCCTCTTTTAGCTTTGTGAAATGGAAAGCTAGCAAGTGGACAGCAAACATTTTCTTGAAGCAGATGGATGAGTCAGTAGTGACAGAGCTGCTGTGAAGAACTCCAAAGCAACAGATCTTTATTCACGAAGCTGGATCTAGAGAAACTTCAGCAGAGGCATGTTCCCCAGTGTGGAATAGTGGCGTTCCTGGGAAATTGAGTCCAGAAATAAATCCATCCAGTGTGATCGGGTCAGTGATTAAACTTCTGCCTCTTTGTATCACACCCCCCCCCACATCAACCCAAAGTCCCTCCCTACCCAGCTACACACTTCATTGTGCCAGAGCAGGCACCTGGAGAGCTGCCAAGCTGAAAGGGGAGAAAAATCGATTTTGTTACTGCCCCACTTGGGAATTGTTACCACTTCTCAATGCAGTTGCTACGCAGCCTGCCCCGCTGCATCCCAGGGGCTGACAGGCTCCCCCCACTGCAGTGTGCCGCGGAGTGCTGCCCGGAATCCAGAAAGTTAAACGGTTTTAGGAGACTTCTTCACTCTGCTCAGCGCTCCCACTTGTGAGACAAGCTCTTCTGCATGAATTAACTTCACTCCAGTTCTGCACAGCGCACCCTTATCCGCAGCTTTGTACCAATTAAGCTTCAGCTGTGTAAAAGAGCAGAGACACACAGACCCCTGCCCCCAGCTGGAATGCCTCTTGTGCAATTCCCAGCAGAGAGGTTTTGGACTGATTCTTCTCCCTTCACCCAAAGCTTCAGACCAGTGAAGATCCTCAGTACTGCAAAACCTGGGGAGGACAGATTTACCTGGCAGGCAGCAGTGTGGGTAGACTGCCCCACTGGAAGGGTGCCCTTTAACTGGCAGCACAGAGCACCTACAGCAAGAGCAGCTTCCTTACACCATCGCATTTTGACACAGCCTTTAACCATCACTCTCAAATTCATTCTGAATACAGAAGTGTTTCCAGGATTTTGTCACTGTATCAAGTGATATGGACTATGGAAACATCATCCGAAGAAAACTCGGTGAAATGCTGACACAAAGGAAAGAAAAAAAAAAGGCATTCTCACAGGGTAATTAGAGGCTCACTCTCAAACTACACCTACACACAATGTGATCCCCCCAGTTACTGTTCAGCTGAACTGAGAACAGTTACTGCAGACAATTGTCACCCTAAATTTTGCAGAACAAGGTAACAATTAAAAATTATTTTGATCGATTAGAAAAACAGCAGGGAGAGAAGAGGAAAGGGGGAGGGGAGTGCTAAGTAATGTGAGGAAACACAAAGAACTACTGAGCTGTACAAATTGTCTAGAGATCCAGAGAAGGGCAGAGGCAGCCAGTCAGTAGAAAGGGTGTCTGGCTACGTCAGTTCATAGCCTAGAGTGGACCCAACAATCTCATGCTATTGTAAAAAGAAAAAAGTACAACTGATCATAGTGGGCTGTATATACAGGAGGATAATCCAGAGGCACACAAACCAACACTCAGCTCCATACTCAGCACTGGTCTTGGAAAGAGGACTCTGCCCAGTCCTGTCAGCTATGGCACATCAAGAAGGCAGGGATCAGAAGGAGTTAGTTCTGCTAAACATCAGGAGCAGTCACAGGTCACATTTTTTTCAGCTTCTGATCACGAGGAAAGATTGAAAGAGCTGAGGGAGGGGAACTCCCTCTGCAGGGACAAATCATACAGAACCTCTGCTAGGAAAGGTCTTTTTCTTTTTTTCTCCTCCTGCTTTGCATCAGGGATGAGCTCTGGACACTGGAAGATCCTGCCAGCTCTATTTATTTTCCATTATTCTAGAACAAGAGTAAAGCAGACAGAGTGGCTGAGCAGTCCATAAATAGGGCTTGGTTCTAAAATTAGGCCTTTGATCTTTGAGAGAAAGTGAGAAAAGAAAGAAGAAGAAAAGCCATGCTACCAGCCAGAAAGCACGGTTCACTTCTCCTCTATTCATCTTTTAATAACTGCTGGCTCGTTAAGTCAGACACTGACTCCCAAAGGGACTGTCTCTCTCCTCATTGTTTACCCACGCCATCCGAGTCACAACCCCTCTGGCCAGCAAAATTGAAAACATCACCTTTCAAGCTCCATCCCACTTTGATCCAGAGCTCATTGTGTCTGTAATACAGTAGATTTATTTTTCATTCTCTCTTTTCTTTCTTTCTCTGATGGACACCACTGGAAAAGGGTCTCAAAGATCTAAATGTTCCTGAACTGGCAGCAGGCTCTGTGAAATACCTGACATGTCAGAATCAGGGCCTAACTTGTTCACTCACCCTTGGTGCATCCCAGCTTCCGGCAGGCTGTTGTGCAAGAAAAGACAAGACATTATCTCATTTCCACACAGACAGCAGTTCCATGTACTAAGGGCCCAACACCCAAAGGTCTTACAGCCATTTTGTATGTATCCTGGCCAGGACAGGGGAACCAATCCAAGCCCAAGTGAACAGATCACCTCCAACTGGCATGCAGCTTGGAAGCTTGTGGCAATGTTGTTTATCCCTTTTGTTAGACCTGCACCAATGAAAGTTATTCACAAAGCTTCCCCCCCCTACTTTGCAAGGGCCAACAAGACTTTAAAATTGTAACACCTTCCTCTCTACTTTCTTCTCCTGCAGTTCTGCCTCCAAACCCCATCTCACAGCACAACAGAGAATCCTGAAGAGTCTGGTGCTCATCTGCCTCCCACAGCCTTGCAGACAAAGGCCTGCAGAGAAAAGAAGCTCACAGCTACAATGGGGAAACTCACGAAAAAGTCTTGAGTACATCAGCTAAACGTGCTCTTGTTACCTCCAGAAAGAGGTACCACATCAATAAGCCTTTTATTGCAAGACAAACTCACCTATCTTTGGTGATGTATCAAAGGCAGTAGCAATGCTGGCTGCTAAATTTGGTATCCAGGTTAACAAGGAGACAGTGGAGAAGGCTACTAGCGAGTTATCAGAGGAAATCCTTCTTTGTTATAGTTTATGATTCCAAGACCCCTAGAACACATTCTCCCTCCCCTGCAGTAGCAGCAGGTTCATTCCCCATTATATTCCCATAAGTTCATCAAAGCTCAGGAGAGAAAGGGGTCCCCATATTCATTCTTCCTGCATACACCACTCCTAGTGCAACATCGGGATATAAAGTAAGGCAGAACACCTGAGGGGACTGACAGGAAAGATCAGAAGAGATAGAAACAGCACAGACAGAACAGAGCACACTGGGCTTGAAAGACAGGACTTTACCAAGCAGCACTGTTACAATCAGCATCTTACATTTGAAGGACAGCAAATAAACAATTAATGAATAAACTTCCAAACATCTCTAATTTCAATGCCTGAAATTAACGGGGAAATCTGAACACCTGAAACAGTTTTGTAAACGTGATTCTCAGATCAAGAGAACAGCATTGTTGCTTAAAAATAAAGCTTCAGCACAGCCCCACGAGGCAGGTTAAAAATGGGTATTTGGAGTAACTCTGCACCACAGCAGTCCAGATTGTACCACATGGGACCAATCTGGCAGCCATTCTAATGGGAGTCAATGACAGCCACACCATTAGCTCAGAAGAAAAGAAAACTTTCATAAAGTCAGCCTGGAAACGCCTGAATAAACTTCAGAGCTTCTAAAACAGTTACTATGGTGTCACTATGGAAACAAGCAGCGAGTTAAGCAAAGTGCTAATCTCAGCAAAATACAAAAAAGAATGCTTATAGTCATTTAGCTTCTTTATTGCAAGGCTTGGTGCTGAAACACAAGGCTGGCTTACACCCTGAAGTCCCAGAAACTCTTTCCTTGCTCAAAAATACACACTAGCACTCAGCTTGCTGTATGATTAAAGGATAAATTCAACCTAACAGAAGCAAAGCACGACATCAATGGGGGTCTCCTGCAAGCCAACCTCATACACACTGGGCAGAGAAAACAAGAGTTGTCCATGGGGGACAACCAAGGTGGTTTCAGTGGTTTGCACATCCACCCTGGATCTCGGGAAAGTCCAGTCCCAGGGGTTAAGTGGGACAACATGTGGTCAAAATGTGCCTGCAGGCCTGAGCAAGTACTGCTTCCCTTCCAGTGAGTGCCAAGGAACAAGGAGGCAACTGATACCACTCCACACAATCCCCATCACACAAACTGTGTGACAGTAGCAAGTGCAAGCCACGTTTGTAAGGGTTAATGCAAGCTTGCACTCTGTGCAAGTGGTGCTGCTGTTCAGCAGAACTCTGGGAAAGCAAAGCTGAACTAGTCATCTGCAAAGCAGAAAATTCACAACACTCACATGGCCATTGCCACACACACAGAGCTGCTTGGTTTTTCTTGGAGGAGGAAAAACCTTGGTTTTGCAGGGGAAGGACCTAAAACTTTCTCTTCCCACCAGTACTGTACTGAAACTAGCAGGAGATCACATGGACTAGAAACACTTATGCACTGCTTGCTTTTTAGTAAACAGTGAGGAAAGTGTACATGAACAACAGTGAAAACAGCTGTAAAAACATTTTTCAAACTGCTGCAGATTTCTTTCTGAACAGCAGCATAAAGGATTAATACCAGGAGAAAGAAAAGGGGATTCAGAGCAAATTTCCAGTCTGCAGAGAAACACAGTTGATCACTTCAGAAAGTCAGGTATTTGATTGTGAAACTCAGCCTAGATCTTAAAGGTTTCCCAGCATTAACAGAAGCAGGACCTGTGCACTTGTACACAGCCAACCCCAGATAAATGGCCAGAGTAGCATTATTCTCCTCAGGCAGCCCAGCAACAAAGTGCTGAAATCCATTTCTGTAAATACACAGCAGTTTCAGCATCTGATTCTTTCCACTCTCCAGTATCCATACTGGGAGCTGCTCACACGATAACCAAATCACACAGCATCATAATTAGCCCTCAGATTACAGAACTGAAATTGGTCTGGCCAAAATTCCATCACTCCCGACATACTAACCCCAAATGCTTCTAACCTCCTTACACATTTTCACAGGACAGAATGGTTAGAGGCACACGACTGCTATCACCATTCTGAGCCAATTTTATTCCAGGTTGTTCATTACTTGGTTGTGGTCTGTTAAACTCTGCCCTTTGGGAAGGGGAGGAATGAGTAGCTAATTCATTACTAGTGAAATATCTGACATTTATTGATGATGAGAGGATATCTTGCAAGAAGACACCAAGTTCAAATTTTCACACAGCAGTAGATCACATGCTGATGCTGAACACCATGATTGAAAGAGTGTACAGCTGAGTGGTAAAAACAAACTTATGGCCTCTGAGCTTTTAAGAGTCCAATTCTCTGAGTGCTTCACATTTCTGGTCACAGGAGAAGGAAAAACATCAAGAAGCTGCAGCAGTGTAAACATGAAATGCCAAAGTTGTTATTAAAATAGTATTTTATTTTATGAATAAAAACTAAACAGAATTAGGGCATAGCTCTATTTTCTCTTTTTTCTTGTTTCCTTTGAACTATGCTGATCATCTCTTTTTGAACCAGAGCCATATCTACCATTCCTGTGCTGATCCTGCCACTCACTCTCCAGCTGTCTCAGCATTTCCTGTGTCAGAAGTCCCTCCTGCAGCAATCTGTTGGCAAGAGATCCACGACCATAGCTTTTCAGATCCTCCTGCCTGCTACCAAGCCGAGAGGGTCTCAAGTTCTTCGCTCTTCTTAGTCCTGCAGCCTCCAGTGCAACAGACAGTGCCTCTGTGGAGGCTGCACCGTCACGGTCTGAAACCACCCTGGCGTCCTTCGCCGTCCTTGAGAGTGGAAAGTCTTCTGACACAACTTCAGCTGTGCCAGGAGCAGCTGCAGACTGGGATGCTCGGATCAGCTTTGTGATGTTGCTGACACCAATTTGTATAATGTCATCCAGTTTTTTCTGAATGTCCCTTACAAGGACAGCATCAGGGAACATATCCATGAAGCGGTAACTGAAGAGAGGCAAAAGAACACACAATTAAATCTTCTCACTGGGACAAAAATGGGATATATACTAAGTAAAAAGAATATTTATTACATGTTGCATGGGAAGGTCACCATATTTTAATCTGCATTTCAGCTGCTCCAGTCCTTGTTTCTACCATTCTCCTTCTGTCAGTCACAAACTGCTGTCTGCAGAACTCACTCCCTCAACCTTGCATTTGTCAAGATCCTCTGAAAGGCCAAAGGAGCCCATCCTACACCATGTACACATGGGCTTGACACTGCACTTCTAGGACTGTAAGTTGTAAATAACAGGGAAAAAAAAGAGTCTTCAAGCATAAAGACAATACCTTAACCACAGATAGAGGTCAAAAACATCATGCACAGCTTCGAGGTGTACAAGTTCCTTGATGTTTTTTGGAGCAGCTAAGGGCCACTTGGTGTGCCGGCAGAGCCAGTCGAACGTCAGAGGCTCATTTCTACTGAACTGTCGTGCAAACTGAAAAACAAGCAGATTCAGTCAAGTCCTCAGTGAGGAAAGAAGAAATCCCCAAAGAGTTAAATTCCCCAGAGTCTGTATACACAGAATACTCCATAAAACACCTGCTTTGTTTTACACAATCCAAATGCCACACATTCTTTTACTTAATTACTCAACACAGGAGTCACCTCTCCTTTCCAGGGCCTCATTAACACAATTTGTCCACGGACCATGCACAGAGTTAAGCAACAAAAGCACAGAGCTATCCAGAAAAGCGTAACACCGAGGGCATTTGATTTCATCTAGCAAAGCAGATGGACTTTGTGTCCTTTTTAATCCTCCTCCTCCTCCTATTTGGTTAATTATCTTGTTTCAGGGTTGCCAGAGTTTAGAATATTAAATGTATTCCCTGGTTTAGGAAACACACTACGCACAAATCAAACAGATTAATCTGCACTAGAAATCCACTCTTCTGAAACCCAGACACCTCAGGTCTTCAACCAACAGAAAAACAAGTCAAATAAGATTTAAATCTAAAATTTTCAAGAGTACTGATGACTTGGAATAACTGCTTCCTAACTGGCTGACACTAAAGTGGGTTTTCTTGGCCAAGGAATGGGGCTTAAATTCAGACAAGCATTCACAACAACCTACCTCCCTCTAACACTACATTATGCCCCTCTGCACCTTCACTCCTTGGAATCCAAAAGCTCGGCATTTTCCTAATGAAGCACTTTTTTCAACCCTTTAATCAAACACTAATTTTTTTTAAAGATTATTAGCAATTTTTGAAAAGCAGGATTCTAATATTTGTGACATGAGGGCACCACATCAGTTTCATTTTTATACTATTTCATTTTAAAAGTTTAATGCAGTCTTTAAAAAGGGAACAATGGCAATACTGTCTAACAAAGTAACAGTCCCAAGTGACATTACTATTAAACCTGCAAAACTGAAAAATCAGCTGACTACAAATTCCTCAAAATAATCAGCCCGGGGGCACAGCAAAAAACAATTCATCCTGAAAAGTAGTGACATAATTCTGAGAGCAACTTACAGCTCTGTGCTTTCTGAGGTTTAAATTCTATGTAACTGTAACTGTATTATAGCATCAGCAGTCACCCTTAATCACACATTCTCTTCTCCTGTTGACAAGCTACCAGCTCGAAGGAGCAGTCACTTGGTTTTTAATGACTGCTTTTAGGAACACAGTGGTGCAAAGCTTAACAGTGCACAAGTGACTAGGGAACACAACTCTCATCTCTCCCAGTTCAGAGCTGACATACAAGGACAAGCAGTAGGATTTTCAGAGGCAAACAGCAGAGGAGCTATCCAAACTTTAACTTACATCATGAGAACCAGTTTCCAGAAGTTAAAAGCTTTGGTCAATAAAAATAGTGAAGAATTCAATACATGTCTGGCTATTTTATCTCTCTTTTACTACCTGTGAGCACTTTAAGAACGCTCTCATGATCTGGTGACCAAAGCTCACAACAAATATAGCAGCTAGATACAGTCCCAGTGCACCAAAACCCTCTAATATAAACACCACATTTTTTGAGGGCAAAAAAATAGCTGACCTTCAGCAAAGTGGTACACACAAAAGGCTCTTTTCTGTTCAAGGGTGCAGTGCAGAAGACGTATCGTGATCGCAGATTTAGTGGAATGTGCTGAATCATATCTGCTAGAAATTTGAAGTCATCAATATTGCAGACAAAGTACATCCCATCAACTTGTGAGAGGCTCACAAAAATATCCTGTGAAAATAAAACCAAATGTAAGAATGTTATTACAGGAGAGGGTTGTAAAACTTTGTCTTACCAAACCAAAAAGTTATTTTGAGTTTGAAAGACTAGTTATACTGAAAGAACAATTAAAAACCATCAAATTTGATGACAGTAATAAAAAAAATGGGCAGGGGAGTTCCCCTTGCTCTTTTAGCAGATTTTGCATTAAATTCTCCAACACAGGATCAGAGGAGAAGACATAACACACTACACTTTATTTAAACACTTTCAGTCAGTCTCCTAAATAACAAAGTTCTGGAAGGGTACATTTTAGTTACAAAGAACACCATCACAGGAACCAGTTACCACTATGTTTAGAAATTTCTCCAGGTTTGTCACTTAGCATGACCCAAAAAGCTAACTCTACAGCACACAATTCAATAATTGAGGTATTTTTAGCTCAATGTCAGGATCAGATCTATTTTAGGAAGAAAGAAAACACAAGCTAAATACAGTATTCCAATAGAGGAGTTCAAAGGCAACATGAGACATACTCAAGGTTTGGAGAAATGGAAGATGCAGTGCATCCTGCAGGGGGAATTTTATGGGCCCCCAAAATGATTTCTCTAATGCAAATCTTGGAAAGATTTTTAAAAACATCTTTAAAGAAATTATGAGCTATTTAATTAAATATGTGACTGAATATTAAAGAGATCAAAAACAACACAAGGTTTTTGTCTTAATACTACTATTCTAGCCCAGAAATTGCTAATGTAAAAATTTTAAAGATGCGTTGTTACCCTACCAGGCTAAGTCCTCCAGGTGGTCTCCAGGTATAATCTTTTTTCCAAGGTTAGAAATACACATTTTGTAACATAACAGCAGATCAGCAGCAACAATAATGCACATTTAAAACCATGAAAGCTGCCAAGGATTTCTCAGTTTACTAAAATTTGTGATAATGTTTTTTTAATACAATATTGGAATCTTAATTTTTACTTTATAATGTTTAGGTACATCCAGAAGAACTAGTATCTATCTGAAGAGGAGATCAAATCGATCCCACAAAATCAGTTGTCTAAAAGTTACACACTGTTTTACCACAAAATCCACAGAAATAGGAAAAAAAAAAATCAGGTAGCTTTAAGATATGTGGAAATCTGACATGACCAGTTTTCCAGGAATTTTCAAATAATTTATCTAAATTTAGATCTCTAATATCTTCAGCCTCAGACCTAAATGTCTACATTTAAAATTCAGAAAAGCTGGAATGAAAAAGCTGCTGCATAGTTTTAAACACATGAAAAAATGACTGACATGTTTCAAATCTTTAAAGTTTATTGTAGCACAGAAAAATTAAACATCCTAAACCCATCTGCAGTCACTGGTGTGGTAGAGAGAAGAATCCAATCAATAAAAAAATACAAGGCTGTCTGTCAGGTCTCCCAAGGGCAGGTTTGTACAAAGCAATGATTATTAGTGATACTTCATTTTTAAAGCAGAAGCTAATATTTTGATCATCCTTACAATTAAGTTGGATAGCGTGGCATCAGGAAGATGATAAGCAAACATTTCTATCTGCTCAGGAGTAGGATGTAGGCCAGCTGCCTAAATGGAAAACAAAGAAAAAAAACTTCCATTAATTCTCAGTATTGTTTTAAAGTTAATGCACCAGAAACAGCATATTGAAAGACAAAATGCAAGAAACCAAAGCACCCTGCAGACTCCAGTTTATTTAGCACACTTAGCTGAAACTTAAGAACTTTTGTGCTTGAGCTTTTAATTCTTAAAAGAGCAGATTCAATATATAAGCAACACTGCAAGTCTCCAAATGGGATATATATCCAAAGTCACTGTGGCACAACACAACCCATTTTTATTACTAAATTGCAAAGAGACTGAAGGAAAACAATACAGGATAAGAATATCATAAGCTAGCCCCAGAGCACGTGTGTATAAACTGGGTACTGAGGTTCTCACCTTGACAGGGGGCACAGCCTCGCTCAGAATTTCCTTCAGCTGCACGAGGTCATCGCGATGCATCGTGGTCACTTCTCCCTGCTTGAAGGAGGAGCCGAAACGCCCAGCCCTGCCTGCGATCTGCAGAGCCTGGGAGGTGGTAATGGAGTCTATTTCCTTCTCTCCCTTCTCATTGACAGTTGGCTTTACTATCGAGTTAAAAATTATTCTTCTTATACACCTGAAATATTTTTAAAAAAAAGAGGAATCCTTTTTTGCAAATTACTTTCAATATGAAGAATTAAACGTCTGCTTTTTTATAAGCTTTTTTCTCCTCTATAAATTAGGGTACCACAGATACTACTTATGGACACAGCATATTCTAAAGGGCAGGAGAAGGCTACTGGCAAGTTGCAGGAGAATAATCATCCCTGCACACATCAGTCATGTCCTAACTGCCTCCCAATCCGTTCAGCACCACCTGCCTCAGCAGTTTGTTGCAATGTGACTGCATGTCCTTCACCAGTGAAATACATCTGAAACTGGGCTGAACTTGCTCTGTATTTCAAAAATGCAAGAGAACAATAACTCTGACAACCTAGCCCATTGGACTCCAGTTGATCCAGTAGGCCCTGTCATCCACGGCCAACTATCACACTGAATTAGGCCCAGGGAGCCATTTAGTTCCTGGAACCAGTTTTAAAAGTTTAGTTCTTCCTAACCAAATTGATCACTACTTCAAAATTGAAATGTATGTACTGTGTTATCTAGACACAGCAGATATTTAGATGAGTAAATCAGACTGGGGAGATAAAAAGCAAGGAAATTCATGTGGATATCACACATGAAGGAAAATAAAAGGACCATAAGCTGCTGCAAGTACTTACAAATTGAGTCCCATTCCAATTGCATCTGTAGCAACTAAAATTTTGCACGGATCATCAGGATCATTGAATTTCTTTGCCTGTTCAAGCTTTGTTCCTAAAACAGAATGACAGAATACTTCACATAGCAAACTTCATACAAAATAAAGACAACGCATCATTAAGTCCAATGTCATTATAACAGGCTGAGGAAAAAAATAAATAAATTGGTATTTGATTGGTATTTGGCCGCAGATGGTGGGAGGGGGTAGGAGGGATTTAAATCATTCCCAGAGCTGTGGATAGACCTCATGTAATTATATCTATCTGAAGATCAAAGTTAAGTACATAATAAAGGTCTAATCCCAAGATTAAAACACCACTCAATGAAAGCTGATTACTTTCTCTAGCTATACAGAGAAGCAAAACTAGGAAACTTGCACTGCTTTATTTTAAAATAAAGAAAGCAGTACAAGGGGGTTTCTCCTAAGAAAAGCAGCAAGAAACAACACTCCCTTAACAATAAAAGCAAGAGTGCTTTACCTGGTGGCAGACTGCCATATATGACAGCACATTCTAATCCTCTGGCTTCAATCTGTCGGCTGACAGAGTAAATGTCATTCTTACTGAAACAGACAATGCAGTCCCCAGGACGGAGGTTATCCAAGGACTCTAAGGCATAATCCAGCACAGTCAGAGGAGTCAGTCTCTCGTAGTTTCGGACCTAGAATTAAAGTTGTGAAGAACAGTACCTTTTTAAACTCAAATTCCACCACATCGAGACTAACTAGCAGTGCATCCTGTAAAGCCAGCAAACTCAAGAGCACTGTGCCCTCCTGGAAGATCAGAACTGTAAAAGTCCATAAACAGCTGTACCAGCTGCAGCATCCCCTGAAGGGAACTCACCAAACCACTTATCTTCTTTCAGAAAAACAGTACCACTATTTAAAAAGAGAAAGAAAGAACTTTGCAACTTTACAGAAATTGAGAAACATTTTAACAAGACTTCCTGCAGGACAACTTTGAGCAGTGGTACCCCCAAAAGGACCCTACATTTTTTCCCGTTTTACAGCAAACAGAACCTGATGTTCTGTTCATAGCTTCACAGAATTACTCACTTCAACTTCCTCCCCTGTAGTGTACATGAGCTCTGTCACCAAGTCAATAGCAGCAGGTTCTCCACAAACGTGGATTTCTTCTGCACAGAGGCCTGAACAAGGTCCAGTGAAATAAAAAGCAAAGTGTTACTTGCTTATATACAACAGTAGCTTTAGCTGGCTCTTAGGGTATCAAAAAAATGTATTTTGGTTGCTAAACACAATGAAGACTGTATTTCACCTCCTTCAAAACCCAAACCTGCACCTAAAGCCTCTCCCACAGTACACTGTTTCCCTAGAGCTGCTCTCTATCTCTTACCAGCAGGTGATATTGATAATTCATTAGTGTGATAATAAGAGCAGCCAATACCTCACTGCACCCTCTTGACCAAAACAAGAGGTACCCTCAGCCACTGAACAAATGGAGAAAAGCTTTGAGTATGTTTTACTAACTCCCAAACCACAGCAGAACTGAGGAGTTTTGCTTTCTGCACGAATTCACCTCTAATTCAGTCAGAACAGAAAAGGGAAAAACAGGAAGTAAAGAAAGTGCAACAAATCTGCTGAACTTAGAATCAAAAGCAACAAAAGGAAGGGTCAAGAGGGAATCAGATTCCAAACTTCTGTTCCAAATACGAGAAAAAATGTTTCAAAAATTCCTCTAGAAAAAGTCTAAAATTATCAAAATAAGCATTCTTCTAAGAACATAACAGACTGATACACCTCTATAAATAAGCCGTTTGAAATTAACACTATAAAATATTTAAAGTTACCATTATTTAGCAGAATCTCTACATAAAGGTAGTCTCTTAAAAACTGGTGTTGTTTCAATTGAACAGAAAAACACACTTCTTGGAAATAGTCAATGTAAAAGGACAGCACAAAGTAGTAAAGACTCCCTATTATCCAAGGAAGGAAAAATAAAGGAGGCGTCTGAACAAAACTTTAAAAATCCATTCATTAAGTAAAACAAACAGGTGGCTTCCTGTCACGCAGACAAATCCTTTGAGGCAGAGTACTTATCTAACTTGCTGTGAGAAGACATGAAGAAGAAATACTTTTATTTTGCATCACATATTATAACCACTAATGACTATACCGACTGCTATGCTTGAACTTCATGTGCCATTAAACTAATTCATTGCCCGCTTACCTAGAAGGGCTCTTGTCCAAGCCCAGCCTCTGGCAGGATCTCTGATCATCTGAATTTCATCAATCACAGCAACTTCATCTTAAAACAAAAAAAGAAAAATATGATGGACCAAGGAAGAGCATCTAGAACAGCAGTACAAGGCATGAAGGAACTGAAAGAACTCACAGGTTTCCTAAAAAAGGTTGCTCAAACAAAGCTAATCCTCTATCACCAAAAAGCTATTCTGAGATGATCCAGATTTCTTGAACTGCTCTATCATAGTTCAGGAATTGTTCAAATAAGAGTGAAAAAGAAGACCCCAGCTACTTTTGAGTCCAAGCAATAACACACACACAAGGATACCACAGGACAGAAACAATTATGTGTACTTACAAGGTGTATTAGTGCTGCACATTTCAATGGTACAAGCAACATGAGGAGCCTGTCTGGCTTCTTCATTGGCAAACACACGCTCTTCTCCTGTCACCAGGTCACATGGCACATTCTGAAGGCATTCAGAAATCTCAGGTTAAGTTTCTTGAACATGAAAGAATCCCCTTTCCAAAGAGGACAAAAACAGTTTCTTAGAATAGTTTCTAAGAAATAACTACTGAGCCTTGAGAGACTTGAGCCTTGTATTTAAGTCCTATCAGAGTGGAAGTTTAATGAAGAGGTGGTTTCTGTAATTAGATGACTTCCCCTACTCCTGCAGGAGGTTACATCTTCCCCTGAGCATTTCAGAGCTGTCTCACCTGCCACAAAAGAACTGTTAGAAGAGTACAAGGGCCTCATAAAGCAAGTCCCAGCAGTGAAGGAGCCTTGGAAGCTCCAGCCTGCTCCAGCTCCTTTAGCAATCGCCCTGCTGCCAGCGTCACCTGCTGCCTTATACTCACACAGCAAGAGCTCATGAGGATCAGCTATGAGAGACAGCTGAGGCCACCACCCTGCCAGCCCTACACTTCTTGGTGCTGATGGCTGCTCCAAAAATACCTACAGCCACCTGCAGAGCCCTGCTGGAAGCCCTGTTTAAGCCCCAAGGGCCTAAGCATGATCCAGGAGCCAACAACTGAAAAGTTCTCACACACACTAAACACATGGGAGAGAAGTTCAGTAACCACTAGCAAGGAACATCACTGCATGGTACCCACAGCCACTCTCTGAATACATGTGGTACATTACAGCTGTCTCCTAGGACAAGACAACCTTTCTGGTGTGTTGCCCAGACAGACTGATACTAGGAGTTATAAATTCTACATGAAAAAAAGAGAAATCACAACATCACTACTGTACACACACACTGTGCTGTGTTAACATGTGATTTGTGGTTGTAGTGCTTCAGATCTGGTCTGGTTCTCTGCAGCTGGAAACACACTGGTGGGGAGCCTCTAAAAAGATGCCAAAAGCAATATAAAACACTAATGAGAATTTCCTCTAGGGACCTGATATAGAGCACTGCTCTTCAACACATCTGAATCTGCAGAATTTTTCAAGGATGGTGAAGCAGAAGGTTGAGGGGAGTTCAGCAAGGGAAATTTTTTGTGTACAAGCTAGAATAAAGGTTATGGGCAAATTATGAGCAAAGGTTATGCCAAGAAGGCATGGTCCCTATGCTGAAAAACCTAATAGTAGAACCTGGCTAACCCAGGGAGCAACAAATTCCAGAAGACCAGAGGCAGGTTACAGGGATGACTGCAGAGCACATGCTCTGGGGACAGCACTGTTCCACTTGGGAAATGATGTTCCATTCTGCTCCTAAAGCAGAAATGCACAACTGATTTCACATGAGCTGACACCTTTGCAAAGCAAAGGCACAGGGCTCCAGGGACCACCTGGGGCTACTACAGGACTTTACAGACATGCATTCACAAGACAGTTCCAGTACTAAGGACGTTGGTAAGTAATATGACATACTGACAGCATCATTACTCTTTTGGAAGATCTCATGAGCCAGAAGTTTTAGTGGACCACAGTATATTCCAGATTTGGCTGACAAAAATCTCTGGATAGCATGGTAAGTTTTTCCACTGTTTGTAGGACCAGCATGGAATATTATCTTTCTCTGAATAGCCCTGGCATCTGGATACCTAAAGCAAAGACAAAAAAAATCCATTGAACATTTATCTGGATACTGATTCAGGAGAAACTGGAAATTAGCTTAAGCATTTATTTATTAATAATTTTAATGCGTGCTGAAAGCAGAATTATCAAGTTCTTAAAGACAGTATAGAGGTTACTGTGTCTTACACATTGATCTTCTAAGTCATACAATGCTTTCAAAGACTCAGAGTGAGATTCACACATTGTGTTCAAAATAATTCTCACTATTCCTGCAATTCTCTCTCCTTGAGCTTATCGATATTTTAATGTTTTGATGTGCCACCTCCCAAACACATTGTCAGAAAACATCTTCCTGGAAAAGCCACACCAACTCAGTGACTTCCACAGCTGATAGAATCTTATTTTCTTTTTAATTCATTGTGATATATCTTGTAGAAAATACAAGAGTTCCGGACACAAATTATTGTAAAAACAGACAAAATAACTGAAAAATAATTACACTGAAGTCCACAGACAATGAAATTCTATGCCACTAAGGAAAGAAAACAGTGCACACTTGAGCACACTGACCAGTTGGGCGGCAGCCTCAGATCACTGATCTTGCGCAGATCATCCATGCAGTCCAGCATTGGGAAGATCTGCTTTGCATGCCTCAGGAAAAATGGAAACAGATCATCCACATGACCTAGAAGAACAAATCCTTTTCAGAAAGTTTGTGTGCTTGTCTGATTGTCTACCTTCATAATAAACTTAGAAAAAAATTTTTCTACTACTTCCACCTCGCACTTATGTAATCCTTTCAACTTCTGGCTCTCTACAAAGTTCAGTAATTATCTCAGTGGCAGAAAGGAAAACTAACACAACTACATGGACTCATTTAGCAGTGGAATTCAAACACAATAATATGAAAAAATGCATCTCATTTCAGTATATTCACTCTGCTCAGCCTACTCACCTACAGAACTTCTAAGTAAAAATGAGAAACTCTGGAAAAGCTGGATGAGAAATAGCTTTTCTGTCCTAAGAGGATTTTAGCCCCTTCTTCATAAATTCATGGGGGAGGAGAGGGGAGCTCAAACCCTGGAGAAAGCTGATTCTGCTGTTCCCAGCTGGCATCACCTCTCAGTTAAGTGCTGTTAATCAGAACATAGGATGCACTAAGCAGGCAAACACACCTCTGTGAGTGCCACAGGGAAACAGAGCACTGTCACCAGGCTGCCCCTAAAGCCACCAGCTGGGAGAAAGCTCTCCAAGTGCCCCCTAGTGACTACTGGATTTTAAAGAGAGGAATAAACAGAACACAGCACTGTTGTCATTTCAGCCCTGATCAGATGCTGTTCAACAACAGGCTGCCTCTTGCTAACACCTCCACATCTTTCATTTGCACTTCAGAAGATTTAAGAACTGAACATTCCCTAGGATGGGCACAAATGTTTCTGATAGGGAAGCAGGGATTTTTAATCTCTCTGACAGCATAGTACGGGCTCCACATGTACATAGGTAAGTATACAGGGCAAAAACAAGTAAAAATGCACATTTTATTTTACAAGCATTCCAGATACTTGCCTGCACCACAGCATATATCATTGAGAATAATATGCAAATCAGCACTCACAGAACTGGATTCCATGATATACTTTCTAAAGCTTATAAACGCTTGGTGAAAGAGGCGAGCTGAAAAAGAAAAAAAAAAAAGAAAAAAAAAAAGTAACAAAATTAATGTAGCCAGGATCAGAAAACTATTTGTAAACACCCAATAAAACACTGAAGCAGTTCATTAAAAACCTGTACCTTAATATAAGCTATTAAAAGTAAATATAAAGGTTATCCAAACTAAGTGGCACAGACAACATAAAGAAGCAGTGTTGTGATAAAAAGATCACATCTAATACCATAGTTGAATTAAAACAGATTTCACATTAATATAAACTTAAAACATTTTCTTACCATCTAGTCCATTTTCTGCTCCTAGTCTTTGAATTTCTTTTCTTTTGTAGAACTTGTTTAAGTTTTTTAGGACTTCACCTGTAGAAAAAGAATAACTATTTTTTTTAGCTTCCTCAAAATTAAATTGCATTCTCCTGGCCCAAAGATCCTGGTTTATAGTCTCCTTACTCTGGAGAGAGGGAATCTTTCCATGCTGAACAGAACTCTCGAACTCTCCCTAAATACAATCAGTGAGTGAGACTGGGGCTGTTGTGGAGGACAACCTTCAACTGCACCAGAGTAAGAACTGCCATGAAGATGGTGCCAGCTGTCCCCTGGTACTTGATAGGAAACCATAAAGATAGGAAGGTACAGCTAACAAGTCACAGAATAAACTAATTAATGTTTTGGGGTGGGTTTTTGTTTGCCTTTTATCAGCACCTATCAGGAGGTTTTAATATGAAAAGCAAATCTGCTTGAACTACTTGGTGACAGCTTTTAATTAACATCCTGAGGTACATTCTTCCCTCCACCCAAGACAGACTCGTCAGAAAGATCAGGTAAACCAGACACAGTATTCTTTCTTTTCTCAGGTTAAATAAAAGGAAGGAAGAAAAAAACCCAGAGTTTCTTCATATGTAACACAAATTACTCAGCTTTCTTTGAAGAAAATCTCTTATAAACTTATTAATAAACTCTTTCCCTCTCCTAAAAGGCAAGTTCAGCGTTGCAACAAAATTGTATTTACTCAAGTACATGCTGATTTTAGTTCATTAAATGTTAGTTAAATGACAGTGCAAAAAGATGTGTCCTCTTTCCATCTACAGTAGATCAGAAATTCACAAAAAATCTAGCAAATTTCATGAACCTATTCATGAGTTTACATTATTCTTAAAACTCAAGTCTATGAACCCTGCATTATAAAATGCTAGGAGTGATTAATGCAGCACACCCCTAGTGCCAGCACAAGTCACTGGACACAACACTGTCAAGCTCTGCTCTCTGCAACTCACTCTGTAACTGTCTGACATGACATGGAAAGCTTCCCATGAAATCAACCTTAAATTATTGAAAGATTGCCTCTGTAAAAAGCTGTAAGAGAGACAGTCCACTTGGCACAATGAAAATCACCAGCTGACAAGAATATGGCAAATTTAAATGCATATCCCATACCACCTGCACAGCTACAGGAATATCTTAATGGATTAACTGGTGTTCTGAAACGTTCCCAAAGGCAACAAAGAAGCAAGGGCACCAGCAGGATTACATTTCCCAGGAAGGCATCCCCATTCAAGTTTAAGGGCCCTGAAATCAAAGACAGACTGGAAAACAGCGCAGTACAAGCAAGCACAGGGCTCAGTGCTCTTCAGAGCTTCCCTAAGAAGCTCTAGCAATTAACACATCATCAGCCACGCAGCTAAATTCACAGCCCATTGGCCTTACTACAAGATTAAAAGGTCAATGCCAAAACATGTTTCTATCCAAGGCAACATGACATTGGGACCATGTGCCCCACAACCAAGGTCACCATCCTTCCTAAGCACAAACACTTGTCCTAACAATAAGGTAAATCTAAACAAAACAAAGCTGGCCTTGCAGCCCATGTGAGCCTATCCAACTGCACCTACGCACTCAGAACGTGTCCTGTCTCAATCACCACCTTTTTTACCATTCACTCCTGCTTTGAGATTTCCCTTTGTTTACCCTTCTCTCATTCTAGAACTGTGTTTTAGCTCTTACTCCTCAATTACTTTGACTTCTCAGCAGCATTTTTAAGGTTCTGTGTAAAAAGACAGCCCAACTGCAGTAAAGTTCAGAAATCATTCAGTTAGTCTCCAATGCATCAGATTCATTTAGATGTTTCAACCCTGTTTGTAGCAAGACTTTTGAGTCATTTCCCTGCATCTCTGATTACAACAATCCACTGCAGTCAGGCTGTATGTTACCACTGGGGCAGCTGAAGTGCTTTATTTTAGAATTCCTCCCCAGCTATTAGACTCCCATTGCCCAGTCCAAGCAACCTGTGCTTTTAACAAGCCCCCTGCTCAGGCATCTCCTGTTCCTGCCACGTGAACTGCTGCCAATACCTGGTCTTTCCTGACCTGCACGTCCCACAAGTAATGCACAGCCAATAGTCTGACAATTGAAGCCACAGAACTGACATTCAGTGACAACTGATACGGAAGACACACACACCAAAATTGAAAGCATTCATCAGCACTCACAGGGGTACACTTTCTATGAAGTTGTGGAAAACAGAAGCAGTGAATTAATTCCATGTCTGTTATGAAGTTTTTACAAAACTGGCTTTACAAAAGTAAGCTTCTAAAAAGACCTTTAGTCTTCCTAACATTGGTTGACTAGTGTGAAAACTACACTCACTGTTACCTGAGCAAGTAACAAGCTAACAAGATGATTCCCACTGGAATTACGCTCACTAACAAAGTTTCTTCCCAAGCTGTAACCAGAAAGCTCATAAATACACACCTTTCTTATTGAATCTAGTTCAGTACTTGGCAGCAGAATCTGACAAAGTATCTTCATTTAAAATATAAAAAAAACAGATGCATAATACTGTGTGTGGTCAGAACCTGAAGGGGGAAGCAGAGGAAGACTATTTATTTCATTTTTTAAAAATGGCTACATGTTAAGGTCTTGTCCAGTCTTCTCTAACATTATTTGGTTTCAAAATACCAATACTTTTAAAATACATTATTGTTTTCTCAAAATATTCTTGACAGCAACAAAGAGAGCACTAGAGGCCAACAAGCCAGATAAGCACCACACAGGTCCCCTGGCTGCTATTCCTTGCCAGTCTCACAGGGAAGAACATCAGGCTGTCTGAAGTAGTTAATTTTCACCTGTGCAAGCACACATAATTTTAGCCAATCTGTTCTCTCTCAACAACTTAGCAAAGACCAAACAGAATCTATACATATTTTTCCAGAACATTTTAGTTGTAGTTTTGAAGAAATCCAACATAACTGCTGCTCTAATAAATGAGACAACAGGTAATGTACAAGTAAGAAGCCATCATTCATCTTTATTGGCACCTGAGGAATGCCCTATTCATATAAAAGACAAGTCTGACAACACAGATTTTTGCATTACAGCTGTTCAGGATTCTTCACCCTGACTAGATTTTTCTTAGCTTTCAAGGCCAGATATTCTTTTCTCCACAGTTCTGAACAACTAAGGTCATTTACCCATGCTCCTATACTCTGGAGTTAAGATAAATAACATGTTATCAGAACACTTAATTTGGAGAAAATATGAAAAATATTTCCATTTGCACCCTTAATGCTTTTGGACCAGGAAATATCAAAAGAACCAAGAACTTGTCTCTCATTTACCAAACCTTTAAAGATCATGGAGTCCTAAGATCACAGAACTGTCAGGGTTGGAAGGGACCTTAAAGACCATCTCGCTCCAGTCCCCTGCCATGGGCAGGGACACCTTCCCCTATCTCAGGCTGCTCCAAACCCCATCCAACCCAGCCTTGGACACTTCCAGGGATGGGGCAGCCACAGCTTCTCTGGGCAACCTGTGCCACTGCCTCACCAACCTCACAGGGAAGAATTTTTTCCTAATACCCAATCTAAACCTACCCTCTGTCCATCTGAAGCCATTCTCCCTTGTCCTATCACTTCACCCACTTTTGATCTAGGCACATTCACACACAGATCTCTTCAGTCTGTAACACCAATATTTCAGGAAACTATGCCTTTTAAGTTCAGATACAGTTATGGCTCTGGAATGCAGTTTGGCTGCGGGACCCACCCCAGGCACCTTGACCCTGACTGCACCAAAACAGATAATGGAGGAAGCAGGCCAGCAGAGCCTTTCCTCCACACAGGGCATGCCCTAGTCAATCACAGAATATTCTGAGCTAGAAGGCACCCACACGGATCATGCCCTGCACAGCACAGTCCCATGAATCCCACCACATGCAGGTGTCATCTCACCCAACAGCCTTTATCCCACTTCACTTTCAAGGGCACAATTAGCTACACTGGTCAGACAACCTGCAGGGAAGGAGCCTCTGCTCTTAAGGGGGAGGGTCTTTCTGACCCCAGGAAAGGACCTGAGAGCAGCAGGGGCCAGTTCCCTCAGCCCTCAGGAGGGTCACAGAATCAATTAAGCTGGAAAAGACCTCTATTATCATCGAGTCCAACCCATGACCAAACACCACCTTGTGCACTAGAGCAGAGTGCCACATGCAGTCTGTCCTTAAACACCTCCAGAGACGGTGACTCTACCACCTCACTGGGCTACCCCTTCCAATGTTTAATCACTTTTCCTGTGAAGAAATTCCTCCCAATGTCCAACCTAAGCCTCCCCTGGCACAGCTTGAGGCCGTTTCCTCTTGTCCCGCTGCTGTTCTCTAGGAGCAGAGCCCGACCCCCATCTGGCTGCAGCCTCCTGTCAGGGAGCTGTAGAAAGCGAGGTGTTCCTTAAGCCTCCTCTCCTCCTGGCCGAGCCCCATCAGCTCCTTCAGCCGCTCCTCATCAGACTTTTGCCCCAGCCCCTTCCCCAGCTCCGTTGCCCTTCTCTGGACTAGCTCGAGCTCCTCAACGTCCTTCCTGACTTGAGCGGCCCAGAGCCGGACACAGCGCTCGAGGTGCGGCCTCACCAGCCCGCCTCCAGTGCTGGCGGGCAGAGGGCGGGCGAGGCCTCACGGTCGGTGCCCGAGGACCTCCCCCGTCCCCTCACGGTCCCGCCCGCACTCACCCTTGTCGAGGGGCCGCGTGAGCTCGNCGTGCGCGGCACCGCCCCCCCAACCCCCCCCGCGCCCTCAGGGCGCGCAGCGCCCCTCACACACAGACAAGCCGGGTTTAGTGAGAATACAGCTGGTTTAATAATTCAAATAGCAGCTTAGGATGTTTTCCCACCGCTCGTTATACATGGTTGCACAATCTGAGGCTGGTTAAGTACAATCAAGTTTTTCAAAATCATCGTTCCCAGGTTTACGACATGCAAGTGACCATGAAAATATTTGGTTGGGTTTTTTTTTTTAACTTTATTCATTTAAGTTTCTGAACAGGCACTTACATGAGGGAGTTGGATTTGCTCTCAGCCGAAGATATCCGCGTTAGGAGTATCCTAGCATAAAGTACACAGAGTCTTTGCTTTATCAAAGTGCCACAGTAATAAAACAGTTCTTACAGAAATGTAATTCGATTATTTACTTACTCATAAAGTAAGGTTACCAATGACATTTGCACCGGAGTTGAGAAGCCTTGGTTTAAAGGCCAAGTGAACTACAAGTGCAAGTTGCCTTCCTCACAGCAGGCTTCGATTTGTGCCCAAGCCACAGGTCTGATAACAGACCCCACGCTCTGCAGTGAACAGATGAACACTAACTCCTTTANGCGCTCGAGGTGCGGCCTCACCAGCCCGCCTCCAGTGCTGGCGGGCAGAGGGCGGGCGAGGCCTCACGGTCGGTGCCCGAGGACCTCCCCGGTCCCCTCACGGTCCCGCCCGCACTCACCCTTGTCGAGGGGCCGCGTGAGCTCGGCGCCCACGTCTTCTTCGGCCGCGCCGCCGAGGCCGGGCTTCAGCGGCACGGGGACGAAGAGCGAGGTGTCGGGGGCGCGGGAGGCGCCGCCGTCCCCGGAGGAGGCCGATGATGAGGACGATGCTGAGGACACCGCGGGGCGCGCGCGGGGAGCGCCGCCGCCATGTCNCCCCCCGCGCCCTCAGGGCGCGCAGCGCCCCTCACACACAGACAAGCCGGGGTTAGTGAGGATACAGCTGGTTTAATAATTCAAATAGCAGCTTAGGATGTTTTCCCACCGCTCGTTATACATGGTTGCACAATCTGAGGCTGGTTAAGTACAATCAAGTTTTTCAAAATCATCGTTCCCAGGTTTACGACATGCAAGTGACCATGAAAATATTTGGTTGGGTTTTTTTTTTTAACTTTATTCATTTAAGTTTCTGAACAGGCACTTACATGAGGGAGTTGGATTTGCTCTCAGCCGAAGATATCCGCGTTAGGAGTATCCTAGCATAAAGTACACAGAGTCTTTGCTTTATCAAAGTGCCACAGTAATAAAACAGTTCTTACAGAAATGTAATTCGATTATTTACTTACTCATAAAGTAAGGTTACCAATGACATTTGCACCGGAGTTGAGAAGCCTTGGTTTAAAGGCCAAGTGAACTACAAGTGCAAGTTGCCTTCCTCACAGCAGGCTTCGATTTGTGCCCAAGCCACAGGTCTGATAACAGACCCCACGCTCTGCAGTGAACAGATGAACACTAACTCCTTTAAGCTACTTCTTCAAACACTAAATGCCTACGAGATGATGATAAAGACAAACAATCTGCTGTTCCAGACAAGCTTCTAAGTTTTAAGGCTTGCCTGGCTTCAAATATCTTTGCAGAAGACCACAAAAGGCTTGTTTGCTCTAACAGATGGATGTCCTTTGAGGACATTTTGCCTCTCCTGTCAGGACAGAGACTGACTGTGAAGACGGTGGAACCATGAAGCCACGAGGAAACACAGTTTCACATATTTGCAAAATAATCAATGTTACCAGCATTTACTTCATCAATAAGGTAACTATGTTCAAATACTTTACCCGCTCACCACCTGAAGGTGAACTCATGACATCCCTACAGTCACTAATTACTGGTAACGAGCCCCCAAAAGTTAGGAGCGACTCATGTGAAAGAGAAGTTTTACAGAGAACTGGGGGAGAGAGGGCAAAGATGCTTCCCAGTATTCTTTGTTACTGACAGATGCAAAGCCTCTTAGAACCACTGGTGAGGTGTCTGAAGGCTCCAATCACAGTGCATGTACATGCAGCTTCAGTTAAACCCTGTCTAACGTAGTAATTAGGAGATTTTAGGACAAATGCACCATAAACCTTGATTTTTAGTGTGATTTAGTCAATCGTGTCTTAATTCAGCTTCAAAACAAAACAAAGCAAATAAGCAACATTGGAAACAAACATGCAATAAACAACATGAGAGACAGGAAATGCTTTAGTCTACACTGTAGAGGTGAGCAGCAAAAATCAAATATACCAGCCTACCATGCATGGAAATAACTAGATTTAAGCTTTTGCATACCCAAGTGCATACAACATTATCAAATAAAAGTAAATGTGCAGTATAAAATAGTAGCTTAAGAAAGTTCCAGTGTTTGAGAAAGCACTTTATTTTAAATGTATATACATACTTGAATGTTTAACTGAAGAACGCTTTAGTAGTATGGTAAACGCAGCACTGCAAGATGAAGGAAGACAGTTGTAATGGGAATTCTGGCCTTCTTTTCCCACAGGCTGCTGCCATCTTTAACCTGCTGAAGCACTGCAAAGTTTTTCACCTTAGACCAGTTCACATTTCAGGTTGCTCAGCAGATGCTTGTGACTCTGGAGATTCAAATCGCTGGTGGAAGTTCGTCCGTTGTTTCCTCAGCTTCTCAGGAGCTTTTCTCCATAAAATTATTTCCTATTTCAGGAAGAAAACACTCTTGAAACCAACAGTTACCATTATGGCAACAGCATCAAGTATCTTAAGTTTCCAATACACTGAAACTTTCAGGAAAATAAAAAAAGATAACCAAACACAAGAGCCCACCAAAAAAATGCATCCCCACTACTTATCAGTGCAGTTCATATAAAAGTAACAGACACCACCATTAAGTTCATGTATTTAGTTACTGTTTGAATACTTGCAATCTTGAGCAGTCACCCCTTCCTTAACTATCCTACCCTCAATTTTAATAGTATTAAATAATTCAAGAAATTTTTCTTCCTCCTTTTCTCAAAATCCCAAGCCTACCATAGCCACTGTATGCTCCAGCTACCTCTTGTTTTCCATGTTTAGTTATACTGTCTCATCTACTTTGTAGCAGGAAGATTCTGATCTAATCCACAGTTTCTTCCAGTGACCCTTTTGGCTACACCTTTCCTCAGCATCACCTCATCTTCTCTAACATTTTCAGTCAAATGCCTTAGTCCTTATTAAGACACTGCAGTTTTGAACCCAGGCTAATGCAGGAGGGGAGATTTCTCTCCAGGAGTTTAAGGGAGCAAACAAATGCACCAGTAGCTCATTTTACCCACCCAGTGTTTTGTCTGGGTACTCCCAGTGCAAGTTCTATGGTACCAAGCATCCCATCCTTGCTGGAAGAGCATCCAGCATCCCCCTTGGCTCCTTTTCTGCAAGGTAACATCTTCTAGAGAGCTGTCAACACACTTGCCAGCAGAAATGCTTATGCCACACATGAAGCACAGGTGGTTTCTAACCTGCTGAAGGTTCAAAGCAGCATGTGAAACAGCCCAGATAATTCTGCAACAGGACTGCTACAGACCATACCTGCTGTTTGAAGTATCGTCTGTCTTCTTCATCCACAAGCACCAGATTTAAGAAGTACCTCACTGAAAATTTTTTGTTCACATCCCTCATTGTTGGAGTTGGGTCATAGCCTGCTAAGAACAGTCTTATAGGAATCGATTCACCTGCAAAAAACAGAAAGCTTAAATTAGTTTCTTACAACTGGATTAATACAGTTTCAGAAGACATGCAAAATAAAAGCAGTTTCCCAAGCACTGTCTGTGCTGTTCCTTGGTTGAAAAAAAAAACCCAAACGTGCACAAGATAAAAAAAACACACCAAAAAATCAGAAATGTAACACTGAGCACAGAAGCAAGTATGAAAGGAAAAGTGAGAACCCTTTCTCAATGCAAGCATGGTAGCCAGGAAAGCCAGAAGGATCAGTATTTTGAAGTCTCTAGAGCTGGTCTACACCATGGAGTCAGGTTTGATAAAAGAATCGGTCGTAGAATTTCCAATGGTAAATAAGGGTAAAAGTTACTAGGATCCCAAGGAAATGCCCTAAGTCCATAAAAATGTCTTCTCCAAATAAAAAATGCATCATCATTTCAGCAACATAAGGAGAAGTGTGGTTTCTCCAGTTAAAAAAATTGTCTAAGTCCTCTCTTCTGCCCCACATCTTTAAAGTAAGATTTTAACACTAAAACACCCTATAAAACAATCACAGTTAGTTACCTTTAACTGGTGCCCCATCCATTATTTCATACTTTGCAATGGTTTCGGTCTCTGTTGTGGTACTGGGTCCTGGTGAAACAAGTTTTCACTGTGAGAACACAGGCTTCAGTTTTAAACATTTACAAAGTTTTATCGCAACAACTTCCATTCTGCAGTGTTTAAATTAACACAGCACTGCATTTTTGCCTCTGTCTTGCATGTAAGTCAGCCATGGCTAAAGCAAGCAAAACCCTCTCCCAGGCAAAACCCATCTCCTTCTTAGTCTCCCCCCACCACGCTGACACAGAAGAGGCAGGCACCAGAGCTTCAAAGGAGCCCTGGATATGGAAGCTTTAAATACAGGACAACCAAGAGGGTCTGGAATCTTGAAACTGCTGTGCTTGGTGAGCAGTGCTAGCAACTGATACTGCTAGGCCATGCTCAAAGTAGAAACTGAAGGGTAATCAGCCAGCTCAAGAGCCAGAAATAAAGTAGAGCTTTCTGCCCTTCCTCTACTGGAAGCTTTCTCATTCTCCACACAAGAAGCTCCCAAGAACCCCAGCTACTGGGGAATGAAGTGTCATGAGCCACAGCCTCTTCCAGCCTTGTTACAGAGAGTACAAACCTGATCTGCAATAATCAAGCTGTTTCTGCTTCAAAGCCACTTGATAGTTCCATCATATCAATCTTTTGGATAACAGAAAATTATACATTTCTAGAACATGACTGATTCATGCTAATGTTTACCAAGCCCCCTTAACCAGTTAATCCCTGTAGAGGCAAGGGGGTCTTCAGGATGCATTTTATACCTCTTCCCTTGTTCACTATCTATTAAGGCTGATTAAGCTACTGTATATTTATGCCCAAGTTCCATTTACAAGGGTTCATATTTGTGAAGAGTCACAAGAGTCATAACCCCAGAACAATTACACAGACTGACAGTGTTGACTACAAAGTATTACTGCCAAAGCACAAAATGCAAATGGCAGTCAAACACCAGTGAGAAAGAAGCTGGTGAAGCACTGGTTTAGCCAGAGCTGCAGCTACTGACTTCACTCTCCAGGTCTGCATAAGGCTCAACTGGCACACAAGTTGCCATTTCATTTGGACTTTGTTTCTCTTACCAATTCCAGTAATCTCCTTTTTGATCAGCTGCAACTCCATGTGCTGAATTTTTATTCTCACTAAGAGGAAATAAATTTTTCCAACAATCACATCCTTTAAGTGATACCTTTAAAAGAACAAAATGGGGGGTTTTGTTAAAGAATAAACACAAGTTTTGCACCTTCTTGAACACAAGTCACACAGGCAATTATCTCATCTGCCTGGAAACTACTTGGAGCTTACTTCCCCACTGAACTAAGCACTTCAGCCAGACCAGAGCAACTACAGTATTTCCATCATTCCATCAGTATCAGTAAAGGAAGTGCTATTAGTCATACTGAAAAGGCATAAATGCAAAAATTAAGTCTTAAATATTTGCTAGTGACCTTCCTGTTAGTACTGAAGACAGAACAACCAACTATATCTCAAAAAGGCCTTTGTGTAATTAGTATTTCACATTTTAAGTCTCCAGGAAGTGAAGTTGGTCACCATATATTACATACTGTACCCTTTTATACCAAGCTATGTACTTAAAAGCATTTTGCTCTGACACTTACTTTGACTTATTATATTCAAACTCTATATGGAGACAGTCTTCAATGCCAACTTCCATTTTGATGGAGTTGTTTACATCCGGGTACGTAGCGAGCTGGTGAACAATCAGATCATATTCTTTCACCAAGTCTGACAGCCGTCTCACTATTGTCACTTTTAGAAAATACCTAGGAAGAAAGCCACTGGATTAGCCAGAATTGCTCAGATTTACTAGTAAGAGCCCTTCTGTTCTGAAGTACAGATATTCTTTGAAAGACCAGTGTACAATCTCATAAGACTAAGTAGAAAAGAGTAAGACACCAAAATACAGGACAAAACACTCACGTGGGAGTGTTTTGTTCAGTTGTGGGTATGGTGTTTTTTAAAGGAGACACATGGGCTGTCTTCACTTGATTGAACTGAAGGAATTTTATTTAAACAGCATTGAGTGATTCCAAATTAAGTAGATAAGACCACATTGTGTTAAAATCTCCGCAACTCCAATCACGGCACACTAGCTACTGGTTTTTACATGTTCTATGTAATAACTAAAAGGAGGAAGAGGGGGCAGCATAATTGCTAAATTATGAATTTTTTGCAGGGGAGGAGAGGAAAAAAGAAAAGATTTAACAGTTACAAACCTCAGTCTGACGTTGGCACCAATGTAGGATTCATATGGCTTTTCAACCTGCATGAATTCAAAGTCATAGTTTCTGCTTTGGGTCAGTTCTCCGGGTAAGGCCAGTTCTTTCACTAAGTTTACAAATTCATGGGTATTGCTTTTGTCATTGAAGAGTTCTACAGTCAGAAAGTTAAAGGAAAATATGTTTCAGTGTTTATTTTTAGCAAACAAAATTGTCTCTAATTTGGCAGGAGCAGGTGGGAGAGTATAACAGAAGCGATTAACTTAAAATACACATATTTGACCAAATGTTTTATTCAGGTTTTCGAATTATCTTCAGTTCTAGCAACCTACAGTTAGCATCCCTAAAGAACTAACTGGAATGAAGAGAACACCTTGAGAGCTTCACTAGCATGGCACTGGTTTTTAATGACAGTTTAGCTAGCTTTAATAAGTACTTCTTGCTTTGCATGCTCTGTAATTAGCATTGCCTGGTTTTGGCTTCCAGCATTTATTGCTGCAGGGAAAAAACCTAAGCAACGTCAGGACTGCCTTATTTAGGACAGACCAGTGATCCTAATCTGGTCTGCAGATTAACAACATCTAGCAAATAATTCATTATTACTACTAGTCTACAGTCAAATGGCTTATTATGAACCCTGGTCTAAGTCAGTCATTTGGAAACAAGGGCAGTTTCACAGCAACAGCATCTCCTGTGCCCAGAGCAGTGTCAGTTAGTCATTCCTAGATACAGGTCGTGCAATTCTCACCAAAAATTACCCTAAAAATCAAAGCCCAAACACTTCGGTATGTAAAAATAAGTTTCTCTACCATTCAAAACTGAGTATCAGCATTGGTAGTTGGTGTTACACAGACTCAAGTTTTTCAGAAAAGAATAAATGAACTAAACAGACCAACTTCACAGTTTATCACTGCCAATGTGGTAGAAACTGACACTAACTAGTAACTCCTGCTTTCTAATATGACCACAAATTACCTAAAGAGGTACTTAGTTTGCTGGGACAAGCATTTTTCTAATGCTGCATATCAAAGACTTTTTGTGCCAGTCAGTCAGAAAAGCTGTACTCTGAAGAGTTGGTTTAAAATATAGCTTTGATATGGAGTTAGTCTGCAAATAGTGCAGAGATATCACACCACTGGAATGCTTTCTGCATTTCTATACTAAAACTTGGAGGGATGCAAGAAGACATGGACAAGTACAAAGACCAGTAGTTTAAACCACATCTGCATAACTCTGTAGACTTCCAAATGTAGCATAACAGAAAGTCCCAGAAATGCATGATTTTCAAGAAACACTACATCAAATTAAATTCATCTAGAGAATAAAACGTGTAAGTCAAGAGTAGATGAGAAACAATCTGCACAGCTATTAGAAGACAACAGAATAAATGAAGCTGACATACCTGAGCTCTTTTTTCCTCTGTCTATATGCCTCACTCCCATCACAGTGCTGCTTTATTCTCAAAGTTTAATTTTACGACCTTACGGATCCAAACCTCAAAGCATAAAGCAGCAGTGCCAGTCAGTCATATCTGCTACACAACACTTCAGACACAGACCACTGGAGCCTACTGACTGATGAGAAATAGGCAATTTGTGAAATTCCATTTAAAGCCAATTGTATGAGGCTGAAACTTGAGTAATTACTTCCAAGGGGGACAATAATGCAAAGAGCTCTCTGAGAGGGAAGGAATTTTAGCATCAGCGCAAGGGTGCAGAGAGATTACCTGGACTGGTGAGAAGTTAGATATAATAAAGATTCCTCATAGTTCAACTCTAAGTAGACTTTGGTAGTTATAAAAAATTTACATTTCTAATAGGTTTTATAAATCCAACTACCATAAAATTTTTTGAAGCATTTTGCTATAGGCTGCCTCTTAATTTCTTTTCTATGCCTCTTCTCTTTCGAGAAGACCACAAGTTTAGTTTTCCTACATCTCCTGTGGTTATTAACTGAAATTTTAGCTAGTCTGAGACAGACTGAATACTCACCAACCCGGCTCTCCCTCACATGTACGTATCTTTCTCCCAATTACTTTCTGAGTAGCACAAATTAGTACATCACTTGCTTTAAAGTAAGGAAAACAACTTTGCTCTGGCCCTTATCACCCACTGATCAGAACAGGTTGCATTGTTTGAGCTGAACTGCTGACAGTCACAAGTGCCAATTTCCATAAACCACAAGCACCTAAAAGCCCCTTTATAGCTTTAACTCACCAATTTGTCCTACAAATTCAATTCTAATTCCTTGGTGTTCTAATCTCTTCCCATGTTTAAGGGAGACGTTCACCTACCAAGGGAAAAAAAAACAAAGAAATAAACACAAGTTAAATTTTTTCAACATTTTCACTCTAACACAATCTCAGTAAAAAGGAAAACATATAGTACATGTCTACTGAAACCAAGTTCTCTTCTCGACAGCCCTACCTGAGCTTGAAGACAGCCAAATCAAACAGCTGATCGTGAAATTAAGCGTTTCCAAGGTACTACTAAAACATTCAAGAAGAATCTAATCATCCACGAGGCTGAATTTTATAACTAAAATTGGAACTTTCAAGTCCCAAAATTAAGTATCCAAGCCAGAGCTCAAGCAGAGCCAGTCGTGATGCTTCAAAGCGTTTTCTGACAGTCACATCTTGAAGTTCAAAAATTAAATGCCATGAGATTGATTCCTTTCAAGTCAAGTGAGCTTCAGTCTCTTCTCTGGCAGACAGCTAAATACTGGTGTTGGCTAAGTCAATGAAAAATAACAGATAATGAAACCTACTATGAAGACTTTCATTTGTGACTCTGATTTTCAAAAACAGACAAGAAAGGAATCCAGAAGGTTACTTTGTATTGAAACGTAAATATTAAGCATACAGAATGTTTTCTTATAAGGCAGTGATGACCAGAGAAATTCCTGTACTTCAAAATCCAGTACACTGTCACTACCCGAGTAGGAAGTAAACCACTGGAACAATCCATCTTTGTGGTGAAGAAAAGGATGGGGTAGAGGGAAGCTGTCCAAAAAATTTCTGGTCTCCCAGACCTCCTCATGCCACTGCACCTGTGTTAGCCAAAACTCATCAGGCATCTCCCAGGCATCCCTGATACAAGCAAGCAGTGCTCCAGCCAGTGATCGTAAGCTTCTCCCTCAGTTTCCTGGGTTTGAGGCTCATCTTGTGGCCCTTCACACCCCTGGACAGATCTTTCTAGAGAAGCAACATCTTTGTACAGAAAGGTATCGCCAGAGCAGGAAGATGCCCAGTGATATAGGTCAGTCAGGATCAAAGCTGGCATTCAGAAGTCAATCTCAGAACCCAACAATACCCAATTCAAGTCTTTAGAAAGAAAAGAGAATCATCACAGAAATATTCAGAGAGTGAGAATGGCTCCAGTAAAACAGAGTGATGGCAAGGAGTTCCTAGGTGCAATACTGAATGCAGAGAAATCCCTCTGGCAATCTCAACTTCATTGTCTTTTCTGCCAGTAAGAAAAACTCTTGTTGACTCAGCAGTCAGCTGAACTTCATATGTTGCTCCTCTGATGCAATCCAGAAACCACTTCAGGGCATGGAACGCAAGGCTTATCTTCAGGGTATGCAAATTTTTGACTGCGCCAGCCAAAAATTACTGTTACCTGTACTGGATTGTGGATTTTGGAGTTCAAAGGGAAAAGGAAGCAGGGGGATCCAGTTTGAAACAGTTTTCTCATCAGAAGCAACGGCAGAAATGCACATCATTGCACAAAAAGCTTATTCATAAATATCAGATGATCGGAAATAAATAAACAGTTGCTATTCAAAAATCTTGAGTTCTATCAGCTGCCTGAATGACTGTGGTTAAAAAAACCATACATAGCAAAACAGTTTCCTCTTTGAATGACAAGACAAGCTGAAAATGCAGCTCTTACAGTGGTTTTTCATTTACCTTCCAATATGCATTTGCATGCCAGAATCAGAACAGTAATTTACAGTCACTTTTAAATAAAAATTTACCTTTCCTGAAACAGATTCTCCATCGTAGAAGAGAAAATGCTTTTCTACTTTACCATCTTCTGTTTTGATTTCTGCAGGTTTTCGTGTTTCAGCATCATTAAGGACAACATCAATCTCACAAACAGGAACGAAAAGGTTTCCAAGAAAACTCTGGAATAACAAGAACTGGATAAATCACTACACAGTGGACACTCCATTTTAAATGTGGTGTTTACTTGCAGCTGTATGCTATATGCTGGGGAAAAAACATTTGTGCTTCCATGAAGTTACAAAGCCATTATGTATCAGAGACCCAAGAAATAGTGATGAAAAAGGACAGCTGTTCATCTAGCAAATAACTGAAATCACATCAGTAACAAGCAGTGACTGCTCTTACAAAATATCATGTTTATAAAAAGTACACAGTGTAATTACCATTACTACTACTAAAAAACCCCAAACACTAGAGCAAAGTAGAATGGAAGGAAACAGTAACGGGATATAATGTAAAGCCCAAAGCATCCCCCTGGCAGGGGAAGGGGAATAGGGATTTTATTCGCTGCCTCTGCCTACACACCACAGTTGTCTTAGCAGACAGCACCAGCAGCTTTGAGAGGCAGCAGTTCTTCACAGAGCCCACCTCAGCTGCACAAGGCTGCCATCACAGAGAGTGGGTGTTACAAGTTTACCTGTAACACTGCTTCAGGCACAATGTTTGTCCTCACCCTTCCTCAGCGTCCTCTATGCTCGAACTTTTGACCGGCACCGAACACAAGAACCCGAGAGATCACCCTTTGATCTTACACAAACACTTCTTACAAGAGGCTGCAAAACATGTTAGTTCCTCTATGGGAAACTCAACAAGATTAGTACAAAAGCCAACATTTTCCTCCGAAGATTTAGGCACTAATCTGCTTTGATGTACTAAAGCAGACAACACGTCACTGATTCAGTGTGATTTTTGTGGTTTTTTGAGAAATTACACTATGTTCTCCATGAGAACATCTGCTTCAGCCAGATGAATTTGGTATACATGAAACAGTCTGTCCTGGTTCTGGCTGGAGTTAACTTCTTCTAGACAGTTCTTCTGGAGTTAATTTTTTCTCAGTAGCTGATACAGCGCTGTTTTTTGGATTCAGTCTGAGAATAACATGATAACACACTGATGTTTTAGCTGTTGGTAGGTCAGGTTCACTCTAAGTCAAGGACTTTTTTGTGCTTCATGCTCTCCTAGTGAGGAGGTACACCGAAGAGCTGGGAGGGAGCACGGCCAGAACAGGTGACCCAAACCAGCCAAAGGGATATTCCACACCTTAGAATGTCCTGCCCAGTGTATAAAAAACTGGAGGAGCTACCCAGAAGGGGCTGACAGGGGTCTGACATTAGTCAGCAGGTGGTGAGCAGCTATATTGTTCATGACTTATGTTTCTTTATCATCATCATTATTATTATTATTGTTATTATTATTTACCATTATTATTATATTTTACTTTGCTTCAATTATTAAGCTGTTATCTCAACCTGCAAGTTTTACTTTTGCTTCTCCTCCCCATCCCACCAGGGTAGAGAGGCGAGCGGCTGTGGTGGTGTTTTCTTGCCAGCTGGGGTTAAACGACACAATCATTGCCACTTCATCAATTCAACATAAAAAAATAGGAGAAAGAACTCTTTCCAAGACATTCTGGGGACCTGAATTTGAAATGCAGCATAAAAAACAAAGAGCCTAGGGGAAGATTTGATCTGAATGCTACTGCC
Organism: Promerops cafer; assembly: GCA_013398275.1. NCBI lineage: Eukaryota > Metazoa > Chordata > Aves > Passeriformes > Nectariniidae > Promerops > Promerops cafer. The sequence continues at coordinate 67,409 of VZSE01009159.1, forward strand.
TAGCAGTAGGAACACTGAGTGACTTCGTGCTCACCCCTCCTAGAGAAGAGAGGACACAAAGCAAGCTGGAGCCACAGAATAGTGATTCACACAAGACTAAACTTACCTTGTATTCGTTCATCAATCGGCCCCACTTCAACCCACAAAGGTGTATATGACTCTAACTGAAACCCTGTTATACCTACTACACATTCTGAGGTGAAAGCAGCAGCAGATGACCAACAAGGCCATCAGACAGAACACCAAAATGTCTTCCAAGACTCTGCCAAGCACAGATTTGTACAGACTGCTGAAAAATTATTTTTGTTTTTTAAATAGTGCACACTAGAACCATTACTGATTCTTGGCTTCTGGGGAAGGGCAAGAGAAAAAGAAGAAAGTTTCAACAAGAATTCCAAGTTGTAGACTATTTTAAACACGAGATACTTTTAAGCATGGCCACATTTTTTCCTTGAAACTGTACTTGTTTTCCAGATTAGTCTTATACCCCTCTAACTAAACAAGGAAGCACATTACCTTTAAGCAAACTATACAGGATGCTCTCAAAGTACCTTCTGAATTACAAGCTGACCATTTAAATGGTCAACCAGACCAAACACTGGTAACACATCACTTCCCAGGAGACTGCATGTAAATATTTCAACTGCACTCCTTCGAGATTAGCTATGATCTCCTTCAGAGAAAACAAGAACATATGAAATAAAGATAGCAGCAGGCATCTTCTCCAGCTGCTATCGAAGATACTGCTACGGGGAAACTATGCAAAACAAGAAGTATTTTAGATAGCTATCACAGGGCTTATTATGTTACAGTTTAAGAGAAGGCAGACAGAGAACTGGGGTTTCCAGAAACTGGCCAAATGCCAGGCTAAGCTCTTGGTTTTGTGCAAAAGACAGACGCTGGAGCTTCTGCTACATCAAGACCAAAATCAAGCTGCGTTCAGCCCTGAAGTGTAATAGCTGCACTGAAGGACTTGTGGGAATGCCAGCGGCTGATCGAGGGTACAGAAACGCCAGCTTCCCACGGAGCCCAGAGCAGCTTCTGCACGCCAAGAGAGACACGTGTTAAGGAACCCGAACACCCGAAGCACAAAACCATCGATCCAGATGACGCCTTACAACACGTATTTTTTTAACCTCTTCATCAGAGCACACCGAGCACTTCGCCCAGCCTGCCAGGCACAAGGCGGCCACGGTTTCCTGGAGGGTGTGCTCCGTAAGGATCACAGCCCACAGCTGCCAGCGCTGCCTCATGGCACTGCCGGAAGATCCACCGATAACCCCGGGTCCGTCCGTGCGCTCTCCCCGACGGCAGCTGTGCGGGGCACACGGATCCCGAGCTTCAGCGACCAAACCCCGCCCTACCGAGGTCATGCGGGCACTTTAAATCCGCAAATAAAATTAATAACCTACTAAATCCTAGGTTTTGGAAGGAAGGAGGGGGAGAGGAGGCACCGCCCTGCCCAGGCCGCCGCCGCCTCAGGCGATGGCGGATCGGCGCTGCCCCCCCCCGCCCGGCACCGGCCCGACACCGGCCCCGCGCGCACCAGCCCCAGCCACCCCCGGCCGCGCGCCCCTGGTCATGTGACCTCACGGGGCCCCAGGCCACGCCCCGCCGCACGTGACCACCCCTCCAGCTCCGTGCCCGTCCCGGGAAGGCGCCGCCTGGCGGCCGGGAGGCGGCAGCGCTGTGGGGGTCCCCTCAGGAAATAACCGCGGTAATAAACCTTTTCTTTTGGCAGGATTTCGCGCTCTTTTTCGGCATACGCGATTGGCTGACTGCTGTAAAAGTGCAGGCGGCTCCCAGCGCATAAAGGGTTGGAATTTATCCCCTCAGAGCATGATGACTTTCCCACAGCGCTGGCTGTGCACCCGTCACTGTTGTTCCCCCCATTGCGATGGCTGCTGCACGCACACATATAAAAAGGCAGTTCAGACTGAACAACAACACTTTTGGTAAGTGAAAGCAGTAAAGATCTTAAGGCAAAGTTTTTATTGATGCTGGTTTAAAACCGCTTCATGGCTGTCGGGTCAGGCTCTGGGGGAGAGGCGAGGGAGCGGCACATGAGGACGATGTCTCCAGCCCTACAGGAGCAAATCCTCCTCCGACAGCTTTTCCTTCAGCTCGCTGCCTCGAAGGCTCTCCAGGAAGACAGGCAGCTTCGCCACAGAGAAGCTGTCATTGTCACCAAGCCCCGACCCAGAGGCTGGCTCTGCTTCCACCATGGTGTTGGACCCAGAGCCGGAATCCTCATCCGAGAGAGGGAATATGTCACCCAGCTCCTGGTACCTCTTCATCCTGAAATGCAGAGTGGCAATTTTCTCTCTTAGATGAACACATCAAAACCTCACGTTACCGTGGGCGAGCCACGCTGTGACAGGACTGTTGAGGCAGGAATAATACAATTTGGGGTGCTAGCATTAATGACAACCACGTGGCAAATGAACTTACAAGGACGGGTCTGCCATGGGAGGAAGGATCCTGTTGGCCCCACCAGTGGGCATGTAAAACCAGGGCCCCTTCTCTTCGATGCAGTTAGCGGACCAGGCGTCAGGCCGGCACCTCACCCTCTTGTACCTCGCCCTCTGCATCGGAGCACCTGATGGAATCAGCCACACATTGTCCACAAGGACCAGGACATTATTCACCAGGTCCTGTGAACTTTATGAGCACCTAATAAGGCTTAAAGGAGCAGATGAAAGTAATTTGTGTGGCCCTGATTGCTCAACTTCCAGAAAAGTAAGGTAACCCTGAAGACTTTTTTTAAAATGGCTACTGACATTCTAAGTGACATTTAGTGTCATCAGAGACATCAGGCACATCTCACACACGGCACCAGGAAGTCCATGAAAAATCCCAGGGAATCCCCTCACACACAGCACCAGGAAGTCCATGGGAAACCACTGCTGTCCAGCAAGGCTCATCCCCAGCTCACAGTATGGCACGACCATGGGGGACCTGGGGGCTCAGCCTCCTGCAGCTCTCCTTGAAGGTGGAGGTATGTGAAAATAATGTGAAAACCTCTGGGGACAAGGCACCCAGCAGAGAGCTGGCTCCTGTGCTCTCCTTCCTCTGTTGGCTCCAGCTCTGCCCCTTCAAGTTCAAAGGGTGGAGTTTTGGTGGGGAGATGAGAAATTCAAAGTGTGCCACGGGAGCAGGTTTGGGGTTTATGGAGGCTCTGGGAGTCAGTTCAGGTGTCTCCTAGACACAGCAAGGTTTTGTAAACCCAGGTTTTCAATTCTGGTGCTCCCCAGGTGCCTGATTGGGGCTGTCACTGAAAATGTGGGTCTTCAAAAAATACCAAAACGACAAAATAAGGATCACATAATAAAGATAAGAGCAGCAACATTTCATCCTTCTGCTTGGTCTCATGTAATTAATTTGTTCAGAAACCTCCTGGTGCATTCTCAACCTGTTGGCATTTATCTATTTTTTTCTCAGTTTCTTGGGAATATCTTTCTGTAATTACACTTCTCTATTGCACTATATATTTCCATAATGTACTGGATGACTTTCAGCTACCTCCTACACTATTCTGTAAAAGAAAAAAGATCTCACAGGTGTCATTTCCTGCTGCTTCTACAGTATACTCCTTTTTCATACCTATTTTCTTCTCCTCACCTATTACTAAGAAGGTTTTTAATAATAACAGTGGCAACAAAATAAACAGCTGCAGCTGAAAAATTTGCAAATAAGCAGCATAGAACAAGCAGGCCATAATCCCTCAAAGATCAGCCTCAGAGTGGTAAAGCATAATGAGAGCCTATCACTATCACAGCTTTGGTTTGTGGACAGATTATACTCTATGTGCTTGAAGAGCAGTTTTTCTCTCACAAGAAACATCCACGGGGCACGGCATCATGAATCAATATTTCCCTTTTGTCATTTTAGTGGTGTATGTTGCAATATTTTACAGAATAAACCGTTTAGTTTCCTCATACTTAGAACTAGTTTCCTTTCCTGCTCCCCCCAGAAAGCAGACCATAGGAGTTATGACATGGGATCTGTTACATACTACGACTGTAACTCCATTACTGAGTAACAGCACTAACCAGACCACTATGAAAGGGACATTTAGAAAAATACATATTGAGATATGTAGACTGAAAACATATACACATGCAACAATATATTTTATGAAGTATTTTCTCAAAAATTGAAATGCTCCAATCACAAAAAGCACATTTTCTTGCCATTCTCCCTCCAAAAAAGGAAACGTTAGCAAAACAGACTTTCTGAGTAGATCTCATTACCCCCAAAAGAAGGCCAGTTTGTAAAATTCGGAGGCTGCTTACTTGGCCTCCACTGCATAGCCCAGAAAGAGGATTACCGAGAGAACAACCGCCCCGTTTACCTTGTGCTGTGTATCCCACAAAGAGGATTAAACAAATAGCCAGGAAAATCCTCCCGTTACATCTGATAAGGAGCTGCATTTTGGCTGACATCCCTCTGCTCACAACCAGCCTTCACCACAGCTTCACACTTCAGAAATAAGACGGGGCAAGGAGATCAACTTTGAGAAAAAGTTTCCAAAACCTCAAACCCAACCCATAACCTGCGTCACCACTTCCTGATTGACGAGAGTGAGACATGAACAGAAAAGCCCAGCACTGTGTCCTTCCTGCCTTCATCAAGGCAAATTAAAATCCCCTGCCTTCATCTCCTGTTTTGCCCAAGGAAGAAAGCAGACCCAGGACTCACCAGCTGGACTGAAGGTGGTGCTGCCAGCAGCTTGTGGTCAAGGCACACATCCCACCCAGCCTCTGCCCAATGCTGAGGCCACCAGAGTGAAAAAGCAGTGCTTCATGTTCCCTGATTTTTGGTCAGCTGCATTTTTGCATTGGCACTGCTTTTCGCTGCCTCAAGCCCTCACCAGTCCACCAGATGGGTTAGAAGCCAGCTACTCACAGTCAGTTTCACTGACTGGGGAATCATCTTTTTCCACAGAAGTAAATTACCTCTGGAATCTCATGCCAGGCTTGGTTTTTTTTTTTTTTTTTTAAAGCAGAATCATAGCTATTTGCAGTAGAAGTGAAAAAAATATATTAAGTTAGATAATATATTCTGGTAGAAACATATCAACTCCTTTCGGGAAGGGCATAGGCAATTTGCTTGGCCAGATCATCATTGTGTGGTGCAAATGCCCCAGGGAATGTGGCAAAGGGTTTGGATCACATGTGGCCCCACAAGGAACACATCTGAAAAGCCATAAAAGCTCTTATAAAGACAGATAAATAGAAGCTGCCTTTCAGCTGGCTCATACCTTTTGCTTTCCTTTTGGCTGTGATTAAACCAGGCTTGAGTTCACTTAAGAAGAAATTACAAACAACGAGGTTATCAAGGCAGTGGAGGTTTTTCTGGGCCGTACGGAGTGCTGCTGGGTTAACTGGGGCACTGATGTGTGGGCCTGGCGTGCTGCAGCACCTTGTCAGTCCTGGGGCTGATAGTGCAAGTTGTCTGTGGTAAATCTATTTTTATGTGGTGGAAAGTCCACAGAGGCCCCCAGTGGGGATCTGGGCTGAGCAGTGACTTTCCCCAGGGCATGATGTTCCACCAAAACCCCATGAAGCAGCAGAAAAGACTCCAGCAGCTCCCTCCCCTCTCCAGGCTGGGATTTACCACCGAACTGAGGGATTGAGTTGCATGTTTAGCTTTATGAGCCTCTGCTCATGGGGTTTTTTCTCTGGCATGGGAAAAATGGGAGACTCAAACCAAGCAGATGTGGAAGGACTCGTGTGCAGTGGTTATTCTTACCACTCTCATTTCTACTTTGTCTTTTTAGCATCAGCTCTTTTTTCCTTTCTTTTCTTTTCATTTAAGGCAGTGCTCAGCATCAATAGGAAGCTGGGCAAACACGTGAGGGAGATGATCAGCCTCCACTTGCTGAAGGTTGCAGAAACCATCCCTGCAATAGCACCTCTCACTTTCCACTGATCATGGGTACACGCTGACCCATTCCACACCCCTCCACTGAGCACAAACAACCCCCGTGTGAGAAAGCAAAACTCCACTGGCTGTTTTTGCCCTTCCCACCAGCCCAGGGCATTTTCCACCATGGCACTGGAAGCCCCATGGGATGCAGCCAGAGTGATGCCCACCAGTGGGCACAGTCATGGGCAACTGAGGGTTCTGCAGCAGCTGGGGGAGCTGCTGTGGGTATAGGGGAGCTGCAAATTCTCTGTATCTGGAGGGGTATCTTGAGTTATCTGTCTGGTACCATCAGCTGATGGAGGAACTTGTAGCACTGGCAGTTTTGCCACACAGTTTTGTTTTTTTTTCTCTGTCTGCAGTACGCCTCAGGAAATGAGATCGCTTTACAATTGGTAGCTGTGGGAAGTCCAAAGCAAATGTTTCACCCCTGTCTCAAGTACATCTGTGTAACAGGGCCCTGAAGCCTGCAGGGAGGGTCAGCCTGTGCCCATCTCCTGCCCTGCTGCGCTCTGCCAGTGCCCACACCCCGCTGCACTCGGCAAGTAAAGAGTTTTCCACCTTCCTACAAACATGGAAGTGATTGGAGACCTGGATCTGAAACAGTCTGAGATGTGCAGGTGTTGAAAGTAAAGCATGCCCTTTGTGGAGTGTTGTGGGATGCCCAAGGAACACCATCTGTAAGCCACCCAAGACATACAATGAAAATAATCAGCTCTAATTTTAAAAAATCTCATCTTGGGCTAGAGGCCACGAGCGGCTGAAAGTTAACAAACTTTCTTTTTTTAAACAGAGAACAGTACATGAGGTAAACTATTTTGGAGCAGTAACCTTGAAACGTGCCATGGCATGACTATCAGAGCTCAAGAGAAACAGGATTTTAAGTTAAATATTTTAAATCCGCAGAGGAGAGCACAGTTGGTGCTCCGTACCAAGGTCAGCTACCTCAAATTTGCCTTTGCCAAATTTGCCTCACCCCTCCATAAACTGTGAGGAAGATTCATAGGATGTTCTTCCTGCATAGATCCTGTGTATGTAAACTGAAAGATTAGATATCCCAACAGAACAGGCCTACAAAAAGAAGCAAATAAATGAGGAGCAGGTATTTGAGAGCACAGTTTGCTCCTGGAGCCTTGCTTACAGCTCCTGCACTGAAGTGCTGCCATTATTTTCAAATCACACGCAAAGCAGATTTCTTAACCTGCAAAGCTCTTGCTTTGCATTTTTGTGAGGCATTAATTTGGGGAGTGGGGAGCAGGTGGAGGGAGAAGGCTGCCTTGACACTGTGTACCCAGACCCCTGAGCAGACAACCAGAACTTTCCATTATGTGCCTGAAAAATCTGCAAGTAGTCTTAAACTAAAATAAACACTTCAAAATCTAAAGTGTGGAACTGCTCCTTAGTCATAACTTTCAGGGCTGTTGTATCTCCCAGCTGGCCTCAGGAGTAATCACTAATTTAGTAACATCACTAAATGTGGACCACACTGCAGGAGTGCCTGGCACAAGGACATCAACTGTGCTGATGAGGGCAGAATATAGGGCAAAAGAAAATCCCTGCAGTAACCCAGAGGGGCATCACGGGGGTGTTTCTTTGGACATCAACCCCTTCTCTGCTCTAGCCCAGGTAAATGCTGATGGAGCAGATTGGTCCAGAGGAGTGGTCTGGCATAGCAGCGTCAGGCCGCTCCCTCTGCTGCTTTTCCTCAGCAGGCAGCACAGGTTTACTTTGCAGCCTGTATTCCTGACAGGCAGCCAGAGGGACAGATGGACTCCCATGGGTGCAGGGGCACCCACAGTCCTGGTCCTTATCAGTAACGCTGGAAGGCAAGGCACTATCTGTCCAGGCAGGGTCCTGATAAAGAAGTTTCTCATTGACAGCTGCTCAGAATTCAGATAAACCCTAACTGCTGTGGGTCGCTCTGCTCTCAGGGTCAGGTGTTTCCCTGCCTTAGCTGATGAGAGCTCGGCCCTGGCTTCCATGGGAATCCAAGCTGACCCCTGCACCCCTCAGACACTCATCCCCATGGAGCAGCAAAGCCAGCAGACAGCTGGAGCAGCTGTGGGGGGGTCCTGAATCGCTGGGCCCTGCCTGTGATGCTCAGCTCTTTATTTGCTCTGCTGAGAAAGTAGAAATACATATTTTTTACAGGTCACTGCTCTAGGGAGCAGCCAGTACAGAAAAGGCTACATCTGTTACAAGCAGAGCTGGACCCGAGAGTGAAGAGAGAATGATGGCAACAGAAAAAAAATAGAGGACAGGAGAGCACAGGGGAGAGTGTCTGAATGGCAGCTGGATTCAACACAAGGAGCATTTGTTTTGCCCATCGTGCCTTTTGGGAAGGCAGAACAGTTTTCTTCCCTGACACTCACTGCTGAAGTGGGATGAGATTCATAAGACCTGGACATCCAACAGGCCCTGAGCACGTTGGTCCATCTCAGGGAGTACCCATGAGCTGCCCTGTTAAATGCCCAAAATCACCCTTGATGCCCTTCAGAAGTGAGCTCCCCTCCAGGCAGGCAGTCCAGATAAATTTAAGGGTGCCTTTTGCCACCAGCTCATGTTCAACCAACCAACCTTTGGGGACTGAAAGCAAACATCTCTCCTCTTCAAAATAGCAGAGAGCTGGCAACCCAGAGAGAGGTTTGGTCCAGCTGGGGGGATTTCTAAATCCAGCCCTGAGTAAAAATTAATTCTTAACCTGAGTCACATCACATCTGAGCTCAGCACCTGACTCACCCGTGTTCACCCCTGCATCCAGAGCATCACGGCCCAGGCAGCACATGGCATCCCTCAGCCTCTCGTGCCACCACCTCTCTCCTCCCAGGGCAGTATGAGGGCCTGGTCCACGCTGATAAGATTCGGATCTTGTAAGAAAGCACTGACATTTATCACGTAGTAATCAGGCACTAACTGCCATCTAGATCTCACAGAAGAACAACTCCTTTCTTCCCATGGTGGAGGTCAACAAGTGCAGGGGGAGATCTTTGCTGGAAAGCCACAGCTGCATCAAAATTGAGCACAGCTGCTGACAGACAGGAAGCTGCCAACAACCTTTCCCCATCAGCAATCTCCCCTCTCTCCCAGAATGGTTAACCAAGCAACAGGCCTGTCCTTCAGGTGGAAAAAGCAGCTTTCCTTGCTGCTGGGAGTGCTGATGCTTTCTGCTTCCACCTGCTGAAGCACGGTGCAGCAGAAGGTTTTGGCTGGCAATTTCAGGACTACAGTTTAAAAGCAACAGTTTGTTAGGACATGACACAGCAGCCAAGGCCTGTTTACTGATTAGGGAGGCAATTTCAGCAGCTGACTGTCCTTTAAAACTCCATCCAGAGCAGCACCAGCCCCACAGTGCAAGCAGGACCTGCACAGCAGAGCAAGGGGTCACACAGGATTTGTTGGGAAAATGCCACTAAACGCAGATGGAATTAACAAGGGAGAGAAGGATGGTGGTACAAAGATGTTTTCAAAGCAAAGCCTGGTGCCCTGTTCCTGCACTGCTTCTCAGGGAATGTTTTCACTGTGAACCACTTGGCCTTGCTGCCTATGTTACTGGTTCAAGCTCAGCTACCCAGGAATTAGGCACAGCTATGTCTCCATCAGATGGTTTCTCCAGCACAGGACAACCTCACATGAGTGAGCTACACAGCAGCTTTTAGATGCTTTTTGTCAGCCCTGGGCTCTTGCCCACAGATCCACCCCAAGCAGCTCACCTTGCCTCCACTGCCTGCACAAGTGCAAACATTTCTATGTACAAGCACAATTGGTGACACAGACAAACTTCACACCATGTGTGGGGAGAAAGGACGTCAGTAAATTTGGGAAGATGAAGAGGAACTGGAAGCAGTGATTCTCCTGTGAAGGTCTCCCCAGGAACCAGACCTGCTTCTCCCATCCTGTGTGTAAAGTGGAGCAGAGCTGGTGTTTGGGCTCCAGTTAACCAGCCTGGAGCTGTAGCTTTGTGATCTTCACTGAATTGTTGGGGAAAGATTGTTGGTGAATTTATGTTTTCTATTAAAAGAGAACAGTACTTTTTTTCCTATCAACCAAAGGAGCTAGGCATTTCTTAGCTAGTTTTAAGCACATTTGATTTAGTAGAAGCATCCTTTTGTTTCGAAGTGACACAGAAGAGAAAAATGAGGAAAAGCAGGAAAATCAGATCTGCCACAGGAGCCTCTCCCCAGTAGGACTGGCACTCCCCAGGCCTCCAAGCTCTTTTTGAAGGATCTGTTCCATGCTCTCTGGGTGGATGCTGCTGCAGCACAAAGCAACAGGCTCTAAACTGCTGTTCCTCAGGTTCAGAAACTGCAGTGCTGACAAAGCTGCTCTGCCCCCTTTCAAGATGAGCACATCCCTTTTGAAAACATAATTTGCAATAACTAGAAAAAAGATTTTTTGTCTTTTCTTACTTCAAGGACTCAGGGTCAATCAGCAGGGAAAGCTGAAGCCTGGGGCAAGATTCACCTCATGCAACATTTCCAGCAAAGGGCGCAGCAGGGAGGCCAGGACAGGCTGGCCAGGGAGGAGAGTCTCAAGACCATTGCACTTGCAATACCTTGTGCCTTTGCAGAGAGAAGCAAAATATGTCTTTCCATGAGCCCTATGTAACTTGGCAGCTCGCTGCCATAAGAAAATATTAAGGCAAAGCACATGGAGACATTAAAAAGTGTTTGATACCTATTTGCCAGAAGTTCCAGATGTGGACAGGAAAGATGGATAGCAGCATCTGATACTTACCAGGTGTCATGCATAAGCCATTGGCAAATATTTGATTTCAAAATCAACTTTGCTAGCAGGGGATTATGTTGGTTTTTTTGTCCCCTCCTTGTCTGCAGACCACGTACAGATGCAGTATTTCAATTTTTGTCTCCTTGTCTGCACTAGAAATCACTTCTAGTGATTCATCACTACCTCTATTATTTAAAAAGTCCTGGAATTCTGGTGGAAGGAGGCTCTGGGCCCACCTGACTGCATTCTCTCATGGGCTGCTGTGATACTTCTCTGGTGTTAGCTGAACTCACTGGCAATCCAGAGATGGTTTCAGAGTGGGTTGAGACCCTGCCTGGGAACTTCTTGCTCTTGCTCCACTCCAAGACACTTAAGTATGCAGAAAACCATCTTGTTCATTGCTTTTTTTGTTTACCCATGCATTTCACCCACAGATCTCAGAGTACCTCTGACACAAGCACTTCGTACTCCTCTTACAGTATTCAGAGACTAATACCAGCTCACTCATCACATGCCTATCCCAGTCTTTCACTGATCACTCATCCAATTCCTCTTTGTTCCTGCAGAAAATTGCAGAAACATTAAAAAACTCAGAGAAATTCTTGTATCCTGGTCCAATGCCAACTAGTAAATCTCTTTTGCAGCAACAATGAGCATGTAAAAAGACTTCGCTGTATTTTGTGCACACCAGATGCCAAAATTTCAAGCACTAAATATTTAAAACATTGCTATAAACACCCAAATTATTAAAACCTTTGGTGTTAAGGCCCCGCTTTATCAGTCACTTCTCCCCAAACAAACAGTCAGTATCACAGACACTTTCTGTTCTGAATGGAAGCAACACATTTTCCAAAGGTGCTGTGTTTCATATCCCAACAGTCTACCTGGCTCTTCGGGTGCAAAAGCACAGCCAAACAATAGTTTTGAAAAAAAGGCAGCCAGGCAAATAGTCCTTGTCAGGAAACCACTGTTTTTGCACCTACCCGTGACAAGGAAGAGTTAGAAAACACAAAACTGCAAAATGAAAAAGCATTAGCAGCCACTTTGGACAGAGTTCCTGGGAAGTACATAAAAGCACTTTTCAAAGTAAAAATTAATCATTTGTAGCGAGCTCTAAAATAGCCATAGATGTTGCAATATAAGAGGAAAAGGTTGACAAATGCTTCCCACCACAACTTTATGCACTTGGCTTTATCGTAACAGTCTTTAGTTCTGTAATTTCAAGACTAGGGAAGGGTTTGCCTCGTGAGCTGCCAGACTAGCTACATCCTCCTTTGCAGGACTATATCTGAGCATCTTATAATGAAAAGTTCCTCAGGAAACATCCAGGTAACACCAATTATCTCAGTCACACCCAAGTAAAGGTCATCTTTGCTCTCTCAGTGCTGAGCAAAAAGAAACCCTCAACAGAAGTGAGATGGGTAAAGCCACGTGTGAACAAGATCACTGCTGTTTCTCATTGTCTGGTGTCAAGGCTCATCAGGCTCCCAGAGGATTTCTGGACGTGGAAGCACAGCAGTAATCGCACCCAGTGCAGCATTGCACTGACACATCTCCACGTGCACACAGAGAAGGAAACCATCCCCACCGAGCCTGTGCTGGAGCAGGACCAAAACTCCCCACCTGGCAGCTTTCAGGAGCACAAATGAAGCGAACCAGCCCGGGGAGATTTTGCCACATGGAGGCAGCGACCAGCACCAGCAGCTCCCCTTGCAAGCCAGGGAACCTGCCTTCCTGCTGCTAAGGGGAAGTGAGGGCTCGCTTCTGCCCACTGCCCCGGTGCTTCAGATGTCTTAAGAGCAACAGAGGTCACAGCAGTCACCTCCTGCTGCTCTCCTCCAGTCCAGGCCCTTCGAGAAAAGAAAAAGGAGCCTGCTCTGACACCCTTGTTGGGAGACAGCACAAGGCACTGGTTTCTTTCTCTCACAAAATACTGAAGCACAGCACAACCATCCCCATCACTCCGTTTTATAACACCTACCATATCTCTAGCCAGCATAAGAATTAAGTGCTTCAATTAAACCAAAACTGGCTTTAATCAAACCAAATCACTTCTCATGAGTGTTGCATGCTATTTGAAGAAGTGAGGTTATAGCTCTGATCTCACACTTGACAGGAATTCTGCACAAACTTGGACTTCTTGTAAATCTTGCTGCTTTATGCTGGCTAAGGAGAAAGAACTAGTAGAACAAAAAGGAGGTTTCAGTTGTAAGACTTTTTTGCCGTACAGAAAGGAATAGAAATGCAGGTTAAACAGAGTTCACAGGAACCTAATCTTCAATTAATCTTTGAAATAAATGCCTGACCTCACACATACTTTACAGTTAAAACTCAACATTCCTGAAGGGAGCTTTGCTGCCTAATCCAACAAGCTCCCCACCTCCTTTTTTTATAACTAAATACACAATCTTACATAAGTTCATTCTCTCAAATCATTGAACAAACAGGAATTATTCAAAGGGTTTGCTTAAAAAGACATGCCTTACAAGAAGCACGGAATAGTACTTTGTGCTGAGCATCTGGCATGATGCAGTCTCCAGTAATAAAATGTAATTAGCTGGCAGAAACCTTGAACATTTGGTCTAGGAGATGAACTGGCGTAATTGGTTTCTGTAACTCCATATGCATTTATATAAAATATATTTTTTTAAAAAGCCGGAATGCCAAAGTGTTCTGGGTATCTTCAGAGGAGAAAGCTCTCCAAGCCACAGTGCCAATCACACTGATTGTGCTGAAAAAGCTCTGATCCTTCTCATATCGGGCCTTCTTAACTCTGGACCTACTCCTACCTGGCTGCTGAGCTCTCGCTGTGGTTTGGGTGGATTCAGGGTGTTTCTCTGCACACCTGATGATAGTTAAAATGGATACATCACCCTGCACTTCATTCAGCTTTGCAGTTACCTGGAGGTAACTTTTCACACTTACTTCAGACCAGTATTTGAAGGGGGAAAAAAAAAAGATTTTTTTTATGCTAAGATAGCCCACAAACTATCCTCCTCCATATTACAAAAAAACTAATGATGAGGCAGGCAATCCATGCTCTACAAAATTTGCTCAAAGGCAAAAGTATAGAAGGAAAAAACCCCAAACATGTATTGCTGCCTTCTACTTGACTATGAAACTAAAAGTTAGTAGAAAAAATTTTAACCTTTTAGTTTGTGGTAAAAGTGCCCATTAGCTTCAGCTGAAATCAGACAAAAACAATGTGCAATACAGCATGCTGAGAAATGTTTCATTGGGAAACTAGGGCTGTCTTACTTTCAGGCCACAGGAAAATCTGAATTAAAATCTAACTGCAGAAATGAAACTCCTAGAGGCTGACTAGACAATTATTTAGTAAAACAGAAAGAACACACACAGGCACGTGCACACTCTGACTCTACAGGCACACAAGTAGCTGGTCTAGTTTTGAGTTTTGCTGCTGCCCATTTCCAGCACTCATTTGTTGGCCTATTTGTTTGTGGTTAGCAGTCTAGCTTGCAGAATTCTCTGCAGAAGAGATTTTTACCACACTTTTCAGTTGTACATCCTTTCTCCTCGCATCCTTTAAGCAAATGTGATGTTTCCTCCCGTTCAATTTCCAGAAGAATCCAGTTGTTTTGACTATTCTCCTTCAATGCCCTCTAGTGTTGTGAACACCTTCCCACCCTGTCACCATGCCAGTGGTAAGACTGCTGGTGCACTACTGCACAAAGTCACATTGTCCCTTCACTTGCCCCCCGTCCCCTGGCATCTCTGGCCATCATCTCTTACCGTGCAGCTGGACCGTGTGCTCTGCCTGTATTTCATCCAGAACAACTTCAGAGAGGTCCCAGTTGCAGCTCCTGCTAAAACAGCACCTGGGCTCCCTGAGCAGCACACAGTAAGAAGCTATCCCTGGCATCAAGCTGTATTAGGCAAACATCTGCAGCACTAGAGCACAGGACCTGTAACCTGGGAATACTCTACTGTCTATCAAGAGCAGAGCATCTCCTCCCACCACAAAGAAAGTTTGCTGCTTTCTTGCTCTGGCTTCTGGCACTACATTTCCTCATGTGTTTTTACTGAAGACACTCATATGGAAACACTTTCACAACTATTTATTTTGGCCAAAGTTAGAACATATATTGTATCTTAGTAAGACACAGGAAACAGAATTCCAAGGACTCTGAAGAAACATTTAGCCAAGCTAGTCCATTTATTGAGCCTCTATCAACTAGGTTTTGATTAACAAGGGAAAAGAACAACAAGGAACATACAAAATAAATACTGAAAACAAGTTCCCTTGACATTGATAAAGTTTTCTGGGGACAAACGTTAGAAGAGAAAATGCATTCTAGTTGGAAGAACGTGCCTCAGGTTTATTAGAAAAAAATTTCTTAGAGAAGATTCTCTTAAAAGAAACTATTTTCATACAGCACTACACATAAAAACTGAATCATACACCAAAGAAAAAGCTGTGAGGGAGAAAGGGTTTATATTTACATATAGGACACACAGTACAAAGCATTAGCTGGACTTATACTTTACATTTAGAGTTCATACCATTAGTGTGGGTGAGCTATAGACCAGGAGAGCTCTGAGTTTTTCACAAGGTTACACTAGTGCAGGCTCTAGGTGGATGTCCCTGCAGACACCTTAATTCTATCAATCAGTACAGAAGCTGTGCCACAGCACTGGCTTGGACAGGTAACTGTTCTGATAGTGCCCATTGCCTCCAAGGCAAGTATTTATACAAATGAAGACAGCTTTGTTCTTAGCCTCTCCATGCTTGCTGGAAGAAGATTCACCATCTCCTTACTGAGTTCTAGTTCCGTTTCAATGGCAGGGACAGCATCTGGATACTTCTCACAATAATCTACCAGAAATGTGTAATATTCCAATGATGTCTGCATATTTTCCAGTTGCTTTTTGCTATCTGAAGTGATAAGCTTACCATATAGTCGTGCAATATGAAATTTAGCCACCATTGCAGGGCGAAGAACATCTTCCTCAAGTTTTTCAGGAAACACCTTATCAGGGTTCCTCAAAGAATCCAAGAAGAGCTCATAATACTTGATTGCAAACTGAGCCAGAGAATTAATTTTTTTAACTGTGTGCGAGTCTAGCTTCTCTAACCTGTTACCAATAGCTACCTTTAAATCCATCATCTCATAATAGGTGTCAGCTAGTTCACACTGAAGCTGCCTACAGATCAACAGGTAGTACTGGGGGTTCAGGTCTGCATAGATTGGCTCCAGCATGTCTATTCTACGCTTGTGCATTTTGCAGCGCCTCTCGTAGTCTTCTTCAAAGAAAGCAAGTACCTTAAACAAAGCACTGTGATCCTGAACAATTTCAATATGGTCAGTAACATAACCATCAACCTGAAAGAACTCTTTTGCTTCCTGAATGTAGTTCTGACCAACCAGGAAGATTTCTCTGGCTTCTTGAAAATCTAAAGGATATACGCTGCTCACTTTCTCCTCCATGGCTAAGACAGAGTCACATATATCACTTGTCCCAAAAAGGACAGCTTTTTTCCTGCCCTTCTCCTTTTCATCCTCTTCTTTTTTCCTTTGGGCTTTAAGTTCCAGTTGCCTGTCTGGATCCAGCTCTCCTATGTTATCCTGAAATGAGAAAGCATGCTAATTAAAAACTAATCTGGCTTATAAAGAGAGACTTACACTGAATCATTCTGAGTCACCTTTGAAATATAAACTAGTGAGCAACAAGACAAAAGAGAAATCATTGATATGTGAGGCCTTATATTAACAAAGTAATCATGTGAATTACATTAACAATTCTGAAAAGACATAAAATTAAGGTGGTTCAGTCTCCCTACCCTGTGTGACAAAATAGCCAAAGGAATAAATGTTAAGCCCAAAGGCTCTGCTTCACAAAACATTTCAGCAAATGCTGGTTTAAACAGCTGAAGAAATACTTAAACAAATTAAGTGAACTGAATCAAATCTGAATTAATCAAATGCTTGAATGAATGAGAACATCAGCACAGAAAACTGCTGCATATTAAGACAATGTTCTTACTAGCAGTTAAATAAGAAGTAATCTGTCAAATCAAGCTGCAAGAAAATGCAGCAGAGAGAAGGAAAATTTGTGAAGTTGCTGTAAAAGCAGTGCACTGATCACTCTACAGAGGTGATCCCCTATCTGTGCTTACTCTTAAGTGCTGCACTCAAGTCAAAGCACACCATGAAACACTTGCTACACTGCAAGCATTTGTTGTTTTGTTCACTGGGCAATTGCTTATTCCTTGTTACTAACTGCAAATTGATTCCTCTTGCAAACATCAAAGCAGACTTAGTTTGCTGTTAGACAATGACAGCTACAGAACAGATTTTCTGTTACCTCAAGCAATTTTCGAGCACTTTGCAGAAGATTCAGGCAATACTTAATCCAACACCTTGCAATTTCAGCTTTCCTCTCTGGAAGGTCCTGTTGGTCTGGCTCTGTTTCATCTGCTGAACAGACATAAACACATAAAAACTGTTTATGTTAGTTTATGTAATAGTTCTCTAAACTCTCAATTCTGGTAGAAACCCATATAGATTAACAAGGATTTGTCATGTATGAATTCTGAAAATAAATAGATCATAATATATCTTTAAAAAGACCTGTCATCTTCAAGATGTTTTACTGGAAATGGTCTCCAGGACTCTTTGTAGTAAGAGAAAGAAATCAGGATAATTCATTTACTGAGATTCAGCTGTCTGCACAGTAATTGTTTCTGAGGACGATAAGGGCATTTGTATTGCAATGGGCCCCAGACTTGCTACCAAAAAAGGGAACAGAAGAGGGGAAACTGCCTTTGGTTAAGCTACCTGGTAAACATAAAATTTACTAGCTCTACAACTTCTGTATTTTTCTCCCCAAAGTCTCCCCACTACCATAAATAGCAGCACTGCTGATGTCTCAAGATAACATTTTCATAAACCAAACAGGTTTCAACAAAAACTCATTTCCCAGTCTCTATGCAGAAGGCAGTAGTTAGCTGAACAATGAGAGGACATTCCTACAGGACAGCAGAACTTCTGTTCACCAAATAAAAAGCCAACTTCAGACTCAGAGCCATTGCACTCACTAGCTTTCATTAGAGAAAATCAATTTCTTATTAAGGAATTAAGAATTGTTGCTTATCTAAGAAAAGGCACATGTATTAATTATGTCTGTGTTAGTTTATATTCCAATTAACACGATAAAATGAATGTGCTGGAGAATGGCCTATGTATGGAGAATGACTGTGTACTGGTCTTTCTTAAGTTAGAACCTTCTACAAGTCCACAGCCCAGCTCTCTGTCCCATGAAAAGGAAGGGAAGATAAGCAATTATTCACCAAAACAAACAGGATTATCACTACTCCCTTGAGGTGCAGGAAGAAGTCAAGATAGAACTTAGTTGACTCCTACTTGCTCCCTCCCTCTCCATTAATTAAAGCTCTATCAACTGGAAGCTTCCACTTGCCCAAGACAGACATAAAAGGATGTGCTGTAGCTAAGCAAAGACTAGGCCTAAAACAGAGCACTGACACTATCATGAATCATAAAACTATCACCTAGTTTAAAACTTTAAGATAAAAACTAGGGTCAGTTCTCTAAAAGTTTCTTCCATGCTATTCACACTGGACTGCCAAGTTGTTCCTTTGCATCATTGCCCAAACAACAAGGAGGGCAGCTACAACTCCAAAAACAGCCACTGATGAGGCTGCAGCACCCAGCAACAAAAGACAATTCAAGTACCTTCTGGATTTGGGGTTTTAAACGCTGCAGGTTTGCTCCCTCTTTTAAAGCTATTCCCAGGAAGCATCTGGTTTGGTTCACTGAATGACTGCCCTCCAACTGAGGCAAACTGCATTTTTAGCACATGTACAAAGCCAAATGGATGAACAGAGACATTGCCACTGTTGAAGTGGATATTGTTTTAAATTTCACTTTAACTAAATGATTGCTTTCTGAAACACCAGAAACAAGCACTTGACTTTTTCTCAGAGGGTCTCCAGGGAGCCAACCTTGAGCTGTATAGCAGTTGCTTTTCAGAAACATTCAATTTTATTGAAAAATACTTCAGAAAATTAACATTGGGCTAAGTTTTGTACATGTTAAACTTCAGTTTTAAACATTAACACATAATGATGCTTAATTCACAATAATTTTATTCAAAACCTTTTTATAAACTTACCATCTTCAGCAGATGGCACCTGTCCAGCTTGGCTAAAGATGACACTGGCTGCTGCTAGACAGTGTCGAGCCTCCATAAAGCATTCCTGAGAGAAACAGAGCAGCATTTAGCACAGGTGTGAGCAGCTCGAGCACTGCTGTCACTTGGCCAAAGCCCTCACCTCAGAGAGTGAGCATACATGACCACAAGGGAAATGACACAACTGAGAGGCTCTGGAGCATATTCCCCAGGCACTGGATGGAAGAAAACACAATTTTTCCACACCTGTTACCGAATACAATATTTTCTAATTGTTTTTTCTGTACCACAGCCACCAAGCCTTTCCTTTAATACTGGCTATGCACACTGAACTTTCTGACCATTCTGCTCTCTGCTACTCTGGCTGCCCTGAGGTGAAGGAAGTGATGCCTTGTGGCAAACACCATCACGGAGTGTTGGTGGGAACGAGCTGGATGTACATGTCAACACCGTGACCAGAGTCAGATCTAGATGGCTTTACCCATATTTGGCAGTGCACTGTTAAACAACTAGTGCTATCAATGCATCAAAATTATATGGAAATTAGGAGTTACTATTGAAATTAGCATTAACTGGCTTAGGTAGGGCAGGAATCTTTTTAAGGCTCAGAAAAGAGCATCTAAATAGCCTGGAATATAGAAATTCCTAAACAAAGCTGAAGCATTTCCTAACAGTAGATTGTTCAGGGTCAACATGTGGCAAAGAGCTACCAATTCACATATTCACTTTAATGTTCACTTAGGTTCACACATCTCTTGAGCATATACTAAGATACAAAGGACAATAATTTCTTGTAAACAATAAGCCATACCTTGGCCCTCAGATGCTTTTTGTTTTCAAGCTTTATTGTACGAGAACAATATAAGAAAAATTTTAAATGAAATTTATAACCCCAAAGTTTACTTATGAACATGACATCACATCACTGCTAATATTTCATTAACTATAGAGCTTTTCTCATGTTTACACCCCTGCTCATCTTCCCCATTGCCATCGCAACACCACAGGAAAGCCACCACGTCCTCTTCAGAAAAAAACCTGACAGATGCTTCATGTCACAAGACAACTTGTGGTTTTATAGGTGCACATTTTCAATTCATCTTGGAGCGCTGTCTCAAAGAGCTGTTTAAACAACTGTTTTAGCTGACACTTACATTAATGGCACAATTACAGCAGAAAAGCACTGGACCTATTACCTTGGAGAGATAGTACTGTGACAAAGTGGCAGCATTGCGTGCCCATTCTACTGGGTAGTAGCCACAGTACTCGAGCTGTCGTTTCAGAGTAGTATGGCAATACTGAGCAGCCTTCTCAATCATGTCCAGGTGCTGGTAGACTTGTGCCAGGTAATACAGAGTATGTGTGTAGGCTTTTTCAAATCTGGAAAAAAAACAACAGTCTCTTTAGATTTCTTTTTTTTTTTCCTCCCTAAATACAACCTCATAATTTAAAAAAAAAGTAATAATAATGTAAGTATGCTGCTTATCACCCACCTTTTAGATCTTTCTTGGTCTGTGAGTTTTTCTTCTTCAGCCATGAAATGTTCACTGGGATCCAGAGGAGGATTTCCATCCTGCAAGGGTACACAATACATTCAGCAAACTACATTTCTTACTCTGTGGCACAGTGCTCCCTCTCCTGGCTGCACATCATTTACCATTTGCCAATCCCAAATTCAACAAAGCTTTGCATAATCCATCTCAGTCCCACTTCTCTGGAGCAATTCCTCAACACCCAGGAGATTTAGAGGATGGAAGTCTCAAATCCACCTGGAGTGACAAGGCTCACAGCTTGTAGGAGACTTCTGCTTATGTACTTTAAAGCAATGCATGCTGCCTGCTCCAGAGATACTCAGCCTGGATTCTACAGGACTCTACTGGGCATCCTTATTTTGTACAGTAACATACTGGGTATTGAGGCATCAATTTAATACCAAGCACGCCTTCAAGTGTGAAATATTTGTCTGCCCAGCTGCACTGATCAGTAGCAAGAAAACATCCTGCAGGAAGTACTGCAGAGAACATGAAGTGCAGAGTGCTCAGCAGAGCTGCTGTGAAGACTACCTGCTCTAAAGGGACTCCCAGAATCCACGAGCTGGCGAGACCATCTGCTCAGACAGACAAATGGGACAGCACGCAAGGTCTTTGGAAGATGAAGCTGCTAAACCTTCCTATCAGGCATAACGTACATGCAAGTTATTAAATGTGGTAGTTCCCATCATTAGAAGCACTTCCTTGTTCTTTAAACCACAAGTCCTGTCAGACTCCTTACACGGACAACTCTACACCTTTTGGCACTGCTGTATGCAAACCTGCCTTCAGACAATTGTCAATAATGTTACCAGACAGCTCACAGGCAGCCCCAACAGACTGACATTGCTTATGGCAGAGCTCTATTAGCCCGTGCTTATCCCATTTCCTTTGCAACTGCGAAAACTTCAGACGCCAATTCTGAAACACTTCAAATGAAACCATCTTTTAAAGACAGCTTTTCTCCCGTTACACAGTGCATCCTGGAGGGTGTCCAACGTGTCTGCCAGCATCAAAGCCCAGGTTAATATGCAGCTTTTCTAGCCCTTTCCTAACCCCATTTCTTTCTTAGTCCAAGAGAAATTAAGGCAACAAATAAAAATCAGTTTCAAGATATACTTTTCATGAGTTAATACAGTCTTAGGCAGGAACAGGAGCAAGGGCAGAGAATACACTCACTTTACAGGGAAGATCACATACTATGTTTGTACTGCTTCTCATTAAAAATCCCTGAACGGACTTGTTTACTTGCTTTTAATAGAAGTGTTTTATTCATCTTAAAAAATAAGCAAATGTACCTGAAACACATAGTGAGAAATAAACTAAAGCATGTTTAACCTACCAGAGGCATGCAGATTTCTGTATATGATCTTTTAATCTGTAGGTTTTTGTTTACACCTCATTAGTTTTTAAGAGGTGAATTTATAACTTTTCCTCTTGTTTTCTTTAGATACAAACATTCTAACAAGATTTGGAGTATATTCTGCTTCAGCAAGTGCCAGATGCTTTTGGAAGTCATGTGATAGCTGGGGCTGGGTATAAATATCAAAGTTGAATATCAGGAATTAATTAGAGAGAGAGAGTCTGTAGAGAGATGCAGTATCTGGTTAGCCCAACTGATCCAGAGGGCAGGAAATAAGCTGACAAGCTTTTCAGCACAAGTGGGGCTTTCTTCTAGATCTGTTACCTCTCCTATCACTGTAGGCCAGCATGGCTGCAGAGGTGGAAAGAGGGCAGTAACCAACCAAGAAAAAAAATCTGAAAATCTCCACAAGTACAATCGGTACTCTAAACCAATTTCATGGTAAAACCTGAACTGAACCTGTAATTTCATGAAACTAAGGTCTGTCCAACCTATTCAGCTGTCCTGAGACACAGCTACTGCTTCTTGAAGGCCACAAATGTTTTTAGCTCACTTCAGAACTGTCCCTGAGGCAAGTCAGTGTAGGAACAGCTTTGCAAAGAGCTTAAAAATAGCACAAGGGAGTCTTTGTAGGATGCACAGCAGAATCCTCAGCTGAAAAGGTTGTTTAATATGCATGAGAGGGTTAGCTGTCTGTGAGATTGTCCTCTTGGATATGGAACTAAACTACTTTCCCCTGCAAAACACTGCACAGTCAGAGCAAACCATGCAAATATTTGTTGTTTCCTTTTCCCACTGAAAGCAATGGACATTTTTATTGCATTTCCAAGATGATATTTAATAATAGTCCTCATTAAAATCCAAATTCTACCAGGCATCAACTTTGGATTATAAAAGAGCCTTCAAAAGGGACCATTATTTTTGAGCAAAATTATTTTCTGTTTTGAAATTAGCAAGTAATGCTCTAATTTTCCTTGTGCTATACTGCGGTACAACTTGTATCACTTGCCAAAAGTATCACAGCAGCCAGTATAAAGCACAGAAACTCAAAATTCCATTGCATGTTTATTTCAAAGACTACTTAACCTGCAAGTGGCACGTGAAAGTAAGACCTGCCACGATATTAGCACAGTACCTCTTTCATGTATTGATTATACAAGGCTTCTGCAGATTCCAAGTAAGTTTGTGCAGTTTCAATTTCATCCCTTTGAGACCACAGGATGCCCAGATTGTTCTAAAGGTAAAATAAAAATGAAATAGTCACATTCCATTTACATTACACATTTTTTCCAAAGAATTGATCAGTCTTCATCCTTATATATGTGTGTGTGTTTTAATACAATGGATTTCAAAAAGCTGAAATCGTGCCCACACATTTCACTGTGAGTTGCTCAAAAGGGAGGGGGTTTTCACACAGCAAATTTCACATAAAAAATGCACCTCACAGTCCTTCTCTGTTTACTCTGCTAGATAAGGACTAGTGTGTTCAAATAATGAGCTTTTTCCACAGAATATGTTCTGCATCCAATTCATGCAGCTTTTACATCACATACAAATATCATAAAAAGAGACAAGAAATCAGAAATTTGTTAACATGACTCCATAGAAAAAATTACAGGAAAAAATATGCTAGGAAAGAATGCTTGTGTATTTTCAACAATGGAAAGAGATGAAAAGCACCTCTGAGGTCCAAAAGCTATAGACTACTGCCTTCAAATTTAAATTAAAGCAATGTACATAGCAACTTACTGCATCTGTGCACCCAACTTTGACAAAAAGTACCTCTAATTTTATTAATAAGATAAAGGTGTTAATAATAATCTGTCTGATGTGCTAATTTAAATCCTAGGCAGTGCTGTTACAAAATTCAAGAGGGCTTAAAAAAACCCCAAAAACCTTCAAAATAATTAGAATGTGTAGCTGTATGCCAGCCCTGTGCCCCTTTCAATTCCATTCTACTATTTTTATAAGAAAGCACATCACATGTTGTTTATGAACTGAAACACTTTGCCGAAGGCCAAGCAGTGGAACGGAGCAGATTCCATTAGACAGAGACTGGGAAACACAATCTTATGCAAAAGCTCAGAAATCAGAAGTGGGGCTAAAAAAAGAGGCCCAGCAGGAAAAAGGAATGCTTCTTCCTACAAAACAGCAGTCAGTGCTGTAGCAACACACTCCAGACATCCCAGAAGGTGGAGAAGTACTGCCACTGATGGCAATCGTTGCTTTTAAATCAGACATGGTTTAAATTAAGTACTCAAGCCTGTTAGAGCCCTTGGGACCGAGGGCTGAGGGTTCATGTCCCAGCACTGTGCTCAGCTCCACACCTTAGCACATGGCAGGTAACAGCAGACCCATCACTGTTGGACCACAGCACTTCACATGCATCACAAACTTTATCCTGCTGCTTCCTGAAGGCCCTGTAACAGTGAAGGCCATGCAGACTTTGGGCTAACAGAGAGAAGAGCTGCTTTCCAGCACACCAAGTCAGAAGCGCAGTGGAATCTTTGGTGCAGAGCCACATCTCCCCAGGAACATGTGGGAAGATGTTATCTTACTTCAGCTGGAGCAATCTCCTTACCCTACAAAGGGTAACAGATTTTGTAGCAGTGTATCCAAACCCTCACAATGAAGGACAAGGAGCAGATGTAACCCCGCTGTTCCCAGACAACTCAGCTAATTTAACCAGTGTAAGACAAGTCATCCTTTCACCTGCACCTTTCCACATCAGCCCACAATTCCTTGGCAGGTTGATGAAGAAGTTCTATGGAACCTTCTCTAATTAGAGCAACCATTTTTGACACAGATACCTAAATAACTGCTCTATTTTATGTACTGTCTAGAGTCAGATCCCTAACGACCAGCTACCATGACAGAGTGATCAAATAAAGGCCCCTCTGTGAATCTTCATGTAGCAAGAACTCATGTCGATAACAGTATTCCCTTCTTCAGAATAAAGAGAAAATAGCATTACTTCAAGCACCAACAAAACTGTATTTAACCATCTGGGGCAAAATGCAATAGCTTAAAATATAACAGGCAATGCTGAAAAACAAACAATTTATCGTTTCAGGATAATGCATCAATAAAAGCATCTCCCAGTGTCACTTTGACAACCAATGAGCTAAGGAATCACAAATAAATTCTGGACATAGTGAGGTCTTTTTCTAATTTATTCTTGCACAGTTCTTACAAGTTTTGTCTCAGTCTGTCCAGAAGAGCACATTGATCTATCAACACCCAGATTCAATGAGAACATACTTTAGATGTTCTGCACGCCCAGAGGCATCAGCAGGCGGCTCAAAACAGAACAGCACCCCTCCAACAGCCACCACCTGTGAATGATTCGGTCCAGCAAGCACTGAACGCCAGGGCTGCTGTGTTTATTATGGTTAAACGAGCAGCACCTGTCAGGACACGGGAGCGCCCTGGATCTCTTCGCAGCCCCTTGCAGAGACCACCCGGCACAGCCCGCAGACACAAGGCCCCGCTCCGCCTGAGCCCCCCGCCCCACAGACACCCCCTGCGGCCTCCCCAGCCCACCTGGGCCTGTATGTAGAGGGACACGCAGTCCGGGGAGAGGCGGTGCGGCTCCAGGAGCTGCGTGCAGCGCTGCAGGTGCTCCTCGCCGGCCGACAGCTCCTCGGTGTCCGTGTGGTTGACGCCCAGCTCGTACTCCAGCACGGCCCGCCGCACGGCCAGCACCGCCTCGCCGCCCTCCTCGGCGGCACTCAGCAGCTGCTTCACCTCCTGCAGCAGCGCCCGGGCGCTGTACTTGGAGCGGTACGGCTCCGTCTCGGGGTCCTTGAGGGACTCCACGGCCGAGAGCGTGCGGGCGGCGCGGAACTTGGCGCACACCGCGGGCCANGCCATGGCCGCGCCCCTCCCGCGCCACCGTGAGGGAGCCGGCGAGCGGGAGCGCCCCAAAGGACACTGCAGCCCTGGCACCCGCGAGGAGCGCTCGAGGAAGGGTGCTCAGGGGTTGATGTCCAATTTTTCTGGAAAAAATTTATTTTAGAACCCGACTTTTTAACGCTGCTGAAGAGGCAAGGAGTGGTCACTGTCCGTGGTTGGATGAATTCTGTTCCCTCGCAGTGCTGAGTTTCCAGGCACACCCATAGGGTCACAGATGCCCTTACGGGCAGCAGCTACTTTGCTGGGCAGAAAAAAAAGTCTCCCAAAACACCCAGTCATTTCAGCAAACATGATTTTTTGCCATCCTCAAAGACAGGCTGCTTTATCAAGGAATAAAGACAAAGAGAAGTGTCTAACAGGCTTTTACTGTCTCATAAAATTCAGTCCCATTATCTGTAGCGGAGGTTCATCGAGTGCTCTGTTAAAGTCCCCGATTTCCACTCTTGAACCAGCTGTTTCTCTTGAAGTCTCCTTGCCTGCTGTTTCCGAACCTGGAGAAGCCTCGTCCTGCCTCCTGGGGATATTCTTCCAGCTCAGGCAACTCACTTGCCACCGACAGCTGCCAGCGCCGCGTGTCCCTCCACTGCTCCTGAAACAAGACCAATGGAACCAGACTTTACGTGCCTGCAGCGGCGTCCAAGGCACCTGCAGCATCAGAAGCAACACTGAACGCAAAGGCATTTCCAGACAAATCCCACCCCTGCCAAAACAGGCCATTAGATCCCCCCTGAGAGACACTCACAGTCCTGTGGCAAAGGACAAACAATCACAAGGGACAAGAGGGAACAAAGTCGACGGAAAACTGGTGAACTCTCAAATACACTGGAAAGGCCAAAACACCGACTAGGCAAAGACCACAGAATTTTGTTTAATGGAATCAGGTAATATCATGGGAATGGAAATGAGAAGAGGCATGGCAGGCTATTTTCTAATGATTATGCTGTGTTCTTTCTAATCACTCTGTTGCCTATGCAAAGTCCTTATTAAACCACAAACCTCCCTAACCACGCCATACTCAATCTAATATGGCAGTTGCCAATTTTTAAATCACCAGGTTTTAAAGCTAACTCTGGCTACACAAACATACCTGTATATTACTCAGTTCATCAACAGGGATATCAAAGCACACGCCCTAAAAAAACAAACAAAAAAAAGAGGCACAAATTTACAAAGAGGTGAAAGAATAAAGGCCTCAATAACCAATCCCACTACATATATATTTCTGATGCTTTTTTTTAGAAGGCAATTCCTGCGTTATTATTTAGGAGTAATGTCCCTAATAAGTCTTTTAAAGCACTCAACTAATATCAATGCCTCTTTTTTCAACAGCATATGCATAAACAGCATACTCATGATAGGTTACCATTTCCTGAGAAGTGAGATTGGTAGGGATAGTGCAGTACCAACATTCTGTGCCAGTACTTCAGAACTCCAGCCTCAATCCCTGCACAAACGGGCTACATGTGAACACACACAAAGCCCCAAATCCCTTCATCCCCAAGGCTGGGCCATCTTACCATCTTCCCCTTGAGGAAACGCATTGCAGACACTTTGTTATCAACCTCCTCCCCAAGCTGTTCCTTCAGCCCCCGCCAGGCATAGCCCATGGTGTGCATCTCTATTGAACATTTCAACACCATGGTCACAAAGCCCTGCAGGAAACAGAGAAAAATGTTTAACAAGGCTAAACTTGGTCAAACCTACTGCTAGAAAACAGATGAAAAACCCCCAGATTGATACAAGAACCACAGTTCAACCACACAGTATGTCCAAAATTGTGTTACCACACAATGACCTGGGCCACATTTTCCCTAAATGCATTAGAAAAATGAAGTGCTGTACTTTTCTTCAGTTAAGATCTCTTTGAGATCAGGCAATCACATGCCATACTTTCAATATGACAAAGGTAGAAGATTCTTGATAAGGGGGAAATTACAATAGCACAAACGAATCTATTTACTTGTAAACTGTTACTAGTTAAACTCTCTTAGAGCATCAAAGTCTTCTGTCACTTCAGTCTGTGGAGAAATTCTTTCAATTTTCATCACAAGAAAATTCACTGATTTCAATTTCCTCCTG
Organism: Promerops cafer; assembly: GCA_013398275.1. Classification (NCBI taxonomy): domain Eukaryota; kingdom Metazoa; phylum Chordata; class Aves; order Passeriformes; family Nectariniidae; genus Promerops; species Promerops cafer. Next base: position 95,120 of record VZSE01009159.1, read on the forward strand.
GGAAGAGCTGATTTCAGCTAAGGAACAAGCAACAAAGCAGGAGCCTGGGGGTAACAGCTTTTCAGAAACCCAGCTGAAAAAGCCTGGGAAGGAGATGCCACACGTGGCCTGGACAGAAGCAATTCATGCATCCATCTTTGTTACCACGGGTGCATCATTACTTACAGCTGTTGAGTTGAGCAGGGAGCGCTGCTGGATGTGAGCTGCCCCGGAAATGTGTGCCAGGGCTGCAGCCAGGGCAGCCACCGCCCCCTTCTCGTCTATCAGCTCCTCTGCTGATTTTCTGAAGTAGTCTACTGCAGAGGGAGGAACGGCCTCCAGCAACCTACACGGTTACAAGATGGGTTTAAAGAGATAACAAAAGGCCATCACGAAGTGCAGCCGTGTTTAAGACATACCCTAAATTGGTTATTTCTGAAAAAGGCAAGGGGAGAAAAAAGATAGGAAACTAAGAAAAGCTACTTCTCTAATTCTGGTACAACTTATCAACTTAATTCTCTATTTCTGGTACAACAGCTCCCCCCATCATTTTTCAGTACACAGTGAACACAACACCATGCCCATCATCTGCTTTATACTGGTCAAATCCTCGCTAATTATAATAATCTGCTTCAAGGCAATTTCCACCACAGGGGCAGCAAATATAAAGAAAGCTGCATGGAATAAAAGCTACAACCCTCAGAAATAATACAAAGAAACACAAGCCAGGGCTAAAATACCCTCACTACTGCAGAATAACTCCTCATTATACCAAGTACTGCTTTTTGCACACTGCTTCCACCACATCATCTGAGGAGACAAAATCAGCTTCCCCTCATGACAGTAATTCCCTCTTCTGTCACTGATTTCTGATTTTATAAACAAAGGTTAATTTTTTGCAAAAACTTAGAGAACATTATGTTCTATGAAAATGTCTATGTTCAGCACACAGATTTACTGATACCCTCTTATGTTTTCTACACACAAAGCAGGTGACTTCTAAAACATAGGCAAAGCCATGCTCACATACAGGCCTGATCCCTTAAAACATCCCATTAAGCTCTAAGCATCTAGAGCAACAACATCTCTCAACCTTTTTTAGCAACAGGCAAATAAACTTACTTTTTGGCATCACTAGTTGAAGCTTTAATTACATCTGTAGCAGAGGGAACGCCTACACGCTTAAAGGTAATACCCTGAAATCAAGAAAACAAATTAAAGGTATTTTCAGCAGTCTACAATTCAATCCTGTCTAAATCACATTACTGAGATCTCTACTTACTGTTTGCAAGATCAACATACTCTTTACTAAGTCATTTCTAAAGCTAAAATAAAGGTTTTCAGTTGCCAGCTTTGTTAATCTGGAGCTACTTCACTCCAATGTGCATGCAGACTGTGATGCAAGGCATGGTCTGCCTTATGCATTCCTGTCCCAGCCTGCCTGCTGACATCCACAGAGAACTGCCAGCATGGGAGAACTCAGGCAATGCAAGAACAGGCCCACACAGAAGCATTTACAAACACCAAATATCAGCACTTTAGGCCTACTAGTCTATGGGACTGGAGGCTCTCATTCTGGACTCAGCAACCCATGATTACAAAGTCTAAGAGTGGCAGGGTCCTTTTAGGAGCTGATTAATTTCCTCAAGCAGAGGTCTGAGGTCCAACTCACGGCTTTGTGCTCGACTTGTTTCAGAAGATCTTCTTCTCTCCTCTGAAACAAACAAATGCAGATGCCGGTCCGGCCCGCTCGGCCCGTGCGTCCAGAGCGATGGATGTAGGAATCAACATCCTTCACAAATTCAGATCAACATGAGAAAACCTTGTTATTCAAACTGCTGACCTTTCAGATTAAACGCAAGCTGAACTCAAATTCAGAAGCCTAACAAGTGACACATTATGTATTTATACCCAAACTTATAACTACACATAAACCACTCGGGTTTGCATGTGCTCCCTCATCCAAAGTATGCTGCTCAGCTTTAACAAACACTGCTGACAGACATTTTAATTTTTTTTAAATAAAAAGCTCCACTGGAGTTTCAAAAGATGAAAAAGGTAGCAGAAATATTTTAGAATTTTTATGAAACTCAGCAACATTCAGAAAGAATTCAGAAAAGTTGTGCAACGTTAAAACCTATCTTAGGAGTTTCCAGAATAAGCAAAACCCAAGACTTCAATCAAAGGTCAAACTTTAAAACTATAACTACAAAATTTTAGGCCTGGCATTTACAAAAAATTGATGTATTCAAAAATTAATTCGAACAGAACATTCTTCTGATGAAACACAGAAATAACTCACCATTCTGGCACCAAAAAAACCCAAAAAAACAGTTAATACAATTTTAGTTTCCTCTAATGTCTTACTTTTGGTGGTGAGCACTGTATAACAAGGTCAACCTCAGGAATATCCAAACCACGGGCAGCTACATTTGTTGCAATCAGCACTTCAAACACACCGTTTCTGAAGCCTTTTAATGTAATTTCTCTCTGCTTCTGTGGAATGTCACCATGCAAAGACTGGGCATCCTGTCAGTGAAACAAACCATTAACATGACATTTAATGGGAGTCTAGGCTGCAGCATCTAAAGATTAACTGCAAACCCCAAAACACTGTGCAGAGCAACAGAAAATAATTACATAGCTGATACCAAAGGAATATAAAGCATCCTTTGTTTGATCCTTCTCTGGGATTTACTGTGAAAGCAGCATGGTCAACAGCTGCAATTTTTTAAAGTGGATGGTATATGAGATTTCTCTAATACTAGGCAAACCATGTATTCCCATCCCTGCTCGCTCTCTATAAATCAGCATTTAGTATCAAACAGGATTTACTCTGAAAAATATGCAGCACTTCTCCTCACATTCAGAAAAAGGGCAGTAATTTATGCAAGCACAGAAGACCAGCTCAACAGTTCACCTGCATTCCAAACAAACTCTTGGCAAACCTTCCAAGGGCAACAAGACATTTCATTCTACCATATTAGTTGGATTTTCCTCAATGACTGTTCAAAGACCAAATGCCATTAAGAGAGGGGAATCCAAAAAGCACACTGATATAAGATGGGACATGGCCACTACACTAGCTCCTGTTTCTTACAATTATTACTATCTCCTGGTTATTCAGCATAGGCTGTGCATTTCCTATTGATCCGTGTCCTGCACTATTTTAAAGCCAAAGGAATAAATTCTTAATCTCTGTCAAAGGGTATTTTAACTTCAAAGTTCAATTTTTAGAAACAGCTTTCACAAGTCTTAGAACCACCCACAGAAACAATTTTCTCCACACAGTTGCAACCTCCTGTTTATTTCAGGGCATTCAACCCCTCACAATCCCAAACACTGCTCTCCCCTCAGCCCTGGTACCTGTTTGAGCGAGGCATTCATAGCCAACTCATTTGCTTCTTTTTTGGTCTCACAAAAGACAATGGTCCGCCCACGGCTGCCACTGTAGACCTGAATGATGTCCCCAAGAACTCCTGCTCTCTGAGACGAGCGACACTGTATAGCCAAGTGCTGTTTGGGAAAGAAACCAGAAACCTATGTTACACCTAAGCCAAGCACAGCACAGACAAAATGAACAAAAAAAGCATTTTAGTTTTTTTTTAAACTTGCAAATGACAGCCCCCACAGGAAAGCTTTGCTTACAAAATCTGTGTGTCAACTATGTGAACAGTCATTCCATATGCCCATTTATGACGTTGACGCATAACCCATTTTATCAAGGCCACTTGCTCTCAGGACCTGCCCTGCTCTGCAGCAGAACAACTCACTTCCACAGTTGTGGCTGTCCTTTGAGTCTTCTTTCCAATCAAGTCAATCTGTTCATACTCATCTCGCATGTATTTTTTTGCTACATCATAAACCCATCGTGGACAAGTTGCAGAAAACAGCAGCGTCTGCGGGTTGTTCTCGGAGCCTGGAAGGAAAGGCCATTGACTTCAGACACCTCAACAGACCATGACACTTGAGAACTGATGAAAAAGCAAGAGCTGCTCTCACACTAACAGGTTTCTATGTGCACTAAGTCTGTACAAGATGTGAAGAAGCACTGCCAGCAATCAGTTTTTCGTGGCTTTCAAAGCCACAGTGATAAGTCTTGCTCTTAGTAATTGGTGAGATTTCTATTTTCAGTAATTCAAGCCTTTTCAAAAATTCTGGCATTAGTGAAATGTGGCAAGGAGTTTCACAAATTAAAATAACCTCCTTCTGCTCCATACCTGGTACCTGACAGCTTTGCTGAACACCCACTACATCAGAAAAGAGCAAATACTCCCTCAGTTGTCAGCTTTGTGTGGTGACAAGTGTACAGACAGACCATAACCCTTAACCCTCTGCTAAGGTCACCTCTCTCAGGACGAGGAACACTAGGGCTTAGGGAGTTGGGTTTGCTGGTTTTTTCCCTTTTTTTACTTCACTCCTTCCAGAGATGCCACTCCAGCCCTTCAGCCTTCTGTCACCTCTCTTTGAACCTTTTCCAATACTACCTTGCCCTTTTCTAGCATCACAAAAAGAATTTAAGTTAGAGGTGCACCAGAAAGCAGCATAACTGTGTTTTCTGCACTGTCCCCTATTCCTCTGCTGATGTCTGAGCTCACCTTTCTTATAGGACGATCCCAAGATTTCTTCCACTTGTTCAGCAAAGCCCATGTCTAACATATGATCCACTTCATCCAAAACAACATGCTTCACACTGGAAAGTTCCAGCTTGCTATTCTGAATGTGGTCTTTGATCCGGCCAGGAGTTCCCACTAGAATATCGATGCCACTTTTAAGGAGATCAACTGGAAGACAGAGAAACAAGGACAGTGTCAGACTGCTAAGAGACAGCATGATAAAAAGTTAGCAGTACACAGCAACACTTCTCATTTTAGAAGCAAAAAGCTGCTGCCCTTTAACCTCAGAATAAAGCCCAGCATCCAAAGGTAACAGACACAGAAGTTAACTGCAGTCCTAGCTGCTCTGTCAGGAGTATCAGCCAAACCTCACTAAAGTTACAGGGAAATACACCAATTTCCAAGCAACAATCAGCTGACTTTAGAAACCTTCAGAGCTTTACTACATGGAAACACTTCTGTTTTCCAGCTAAACTTTGTCACAGCTACCTCTGGAGACACACAGAGCCACAGGCACACACATAGTTCTCTCCTTTCCGTGGACTGCCCCCTAGTCCTGGTCTATGTCCACACAAAAACACAATAAGGAAGGAATTAACAGGACACTTCACAGAACCACAACTATTCTTTTCCCTCAAGATTTACTGGAACTAAAATAGTTCAACCCAGGCTGTGTACTTCCTTTGAAAGCCACACCATTTGAGTTCCTGACTGAACTCAAAGTCTGAGGGGGCAAAAAGCCTGTTTTTTCTTATGGAGTGCTTCTGGAGAAAGCTCCAACCCATTAGTAATTCCTTGGCAGTTACTTACGCTGCTCTTTATATGGAGTTCCTCCATAAAAACAAGCTATTGACAGTTTCTTTGTGAGATTCTTGAAGTCTTTGGCTACCTGAGTGGCCAGTTCCCTGGTTGGAACAAGAACCAGCACCTGAAGGGAGAGAAAAACAGACAAAAATGCAGCTGTGCTTGGCAGAAGTTGTAGGAGAAAAGAGTTTACTTCCTGTCAAACAGCTTGCATTCCCATGGTTAGTCTACACTTGTTGCAGAGGTGCCCACAGCTTCCCACCACCCCAGCAATATTAATATTCCCTGCCACCTGGAGCCTGCACAAGGAGCCTCAGAGCCAGCAAGAGGGAACAAGGGAAGTGCTACAAGATAACCAAGACTGGAACAACAGTACTTTTCTTTCTCATGTTAAAGCCAGATAAAAGATACTTGAGCAACATTACCAAGGGCAAGGAAGGGGCAGCTCAGCATTAAAGGGTAGGAATAGTCACTAAATCTGGCATGGTAAAATTTTAAAAGATACACAGCATGATGCACTCCAAACATACATCCTTTTCTCTACCAACCTGCCTTCCTCCAGTATCTACCCTTCCCTCCAACATTTAAGAATGAACAGATAGACCGAAGAGCTGAATTAATCTCTTAAAATCTTTCAGGCAGTAAGATTTTAAAATTTACATCGCCTTTACAGTTAACAAAACAAACAGATAAAGCAGGCAATGAATCTGCAGAGTATATACAGTTCTGCAGCCTAATGATAAATATATACACTGCAATGCATGGGAACAGGTATCTGATCACTGGCATCTGGTTACCAATTCCATCTCTGGTAAACACCACTTGCATCTTCAGAGTATCCAGACATGAGAGGGGGGAAAAAAACCCCAAAAACCTTCAGTTATCACTGTGGAATTTACAATGAAGAACAACCTCAGCAAACAGAGCCAAGTCCAGGTGACTCAAACATCACCTCAGAAGAGGCAGAGGACTGAACCCCAAAGCTGCATGCTACATGCCCAAGGACAGCAGCCTGGGAGTTGCCTAGACACTGCTGCAGTTTGCCCAAACAGTCACAGGGGAGCCCAAACACAAAATGTGTCATTACTGTGATGCTGCAAAACGCTGTCACAGTCTATCTCCTGATCTGAGCAAAGCATTCAGTATTACAAAAACCAGTAAAGGACAAAGCAGTCCCCAACAGAAAACCCCAAAGCAACAGTAAAATCACTTTCAAAAGCTGCCATGCTCTAAGGTTTTTGTGTAAACCCTTAAGTGTAAGTTACTTTTGGTGCACGGCCTCTTCTCCCATCCTGTGAGACACTCTGAAGTTTTTCAATCAGTGGAAGAGCAAAGGAAAGGGTTTTCCCAGTTCCTGTTCGAGCTTGAGCAATTACGTCTTTGCCATCATATATGGGCTGGAAAGTCTTCACTTGCACAGGGAACAGGTATTTTACACCTCGAGCTGTAAGATAATTGAAAGAGGTTTCATCAAAAGGTGAACTAACAATTGGAAGTCCTCATATATAAATATCCCAAATATGAGGGGCACTCCACCTCAAATCCTGCACGCAATAGAAATTGCAACTTAGAAGAAAACCATGCATCTTTGTGTTTTATTCCTATTCTAGATCAAAAGATATTCCACCCCCATGGTGAGCACTGAGTATCCACAATGAAATACAGTCTTCTTTGTGATGTACAGTTTAAGACAACAGGAGAGGAAGGAAAAAACCCAACATGTTTTTTCTGATACAGCTTAAGATTTTGTGGTAGCGGGGTTTTGAAGGCAAGAAGGTGGTGAAGTTTGTTTCAAAACATTCTAAAACTTCAAAGAGATTTTGCACAGTGGAACTGAAACAACCCATCCAAAAGAAACTTCAGAGCAAGGAAAACATAAAGCAATAAGGAGAATTTTTTCGACGAACAAGAACTGCACATCTACCCAACCCAGGGGACAAGAACCCTACAGCAATTATTTCCTCAACAAAACTAATCACAAAGAGATATGAAAATGCCCCAAACTATGAGAATAAACAATCTGTTTAAAGTATAGACAATCTGTTCACACAAGGCAAACAGTCTTCATATACAAAACTCCATTAGGCTTGTCTAAGAAGCAATATTGTAGACAGCAGACAAAGGAATAGAAGTAAAGATATACAGAATGATGCTGATGAGAAATGTGTCTCTAGAATGTGTATCTAGGAATAACCACTTCATGGAGAATAATCTCATCTTGAGGCATCCGAAACTGAACAAACCAGAAAACTTTTTTCTACTAACAACAGCAGATTCTCTGAATCCACAGTGACTGCTCATGCCATTCTTACCATACAAACATAACACAATTTAGGACTATTTACCCTTGGCTTATGCAGGTAACTGAGCGTGCAATTCTGACCAAACATTTACAGAAATGTCTTTTACCACAGGAACTAACCTGTGAGAAGGTTGATAGTGTTCTCTGAGAGAGGAAAATTAGAGAAGGCGCCTTCTTTTGCTTCTTCTGTCAGCTCCTAATAGGATAAAAAAAAAAAAACACCAAACAGAAAAAAGACTTAGTAGCCCTCTAAGATGAGCATAGAACATACCCTACACATACATACCCATACAAATACACAGCCACTCCATAAAAGCTGTGCATTTGCTTTACAACCATAATTTAACCAGATACTACCTTTCTATTCAATGAAAAAGAAAACCCTTTGATGTAGGCACTTGTACATACATGCTTGGCAAGTCAGGAAATGGAAACTATTTGTTAAAAATCTTAATTAGAGTCAACCGAAAGCATGAGAAAACTGTTTTTCACAACAAAACATATCTGGTGTCACAATTTACTGTGCAATTTACTTCTAGAGGATTTCCCCTCTAGAAGACACCTATCTGGCACACCATACAAAGAGCTTTGAACTTTACACGAGTAAATACTCCAAACACAAATTTTGGCTTTTACTTTAGAGATCCAATAGGTCACATCGTTACACCTGAGATACAAAAAGCACTCTCTTGATTCATGTTCCCACCTTAGACACAAAACTACTCACAGAAAGGCCCTTGCTTGTTTGTGTGAGAAGTGGGAATTAATGAGCTTTCCATTACAGAACACTTGGCCAATACTTCTTCAAAAGGGCTGTCATTAGAGAGAGAGCGCCATCACAGCACAAAGCACAGCACATTTCTGGACAGTGGCTGCCTGTGCAGCAGGGAGAAACCTTTGAGCTGTGGGACACCAACAAGCTGTGACAGGACGAGAAGCACACGCGGAAACTGCTCCCCTAGCCAGCCGCGTTCCCTGCAGGACAGGCTGCACCAAACGCTCGGCATTTACCGCGAGGGGGAAAGCACGTGGAGAGCAGCTCCCACGTGCTGGTGGCATGAGCTGCGAGCCTCACCGAGCCCGGGCGGGAATGAGCAGGATGCCGGGCAGGATGAGAGGCGGGATGCCCGGCATTCCCGATGCCCAGAACCGAGTGCATCCAAGGCGGACAGCGGCAAAACGTGCCTACAACAAATGCCTCGTGCTCCCACACTGTCTCGCAGCTCAAGTCTCCACACAGCGCGCAGTACGTGTTATTAAACACGCTAATTACTCGCAGAATGTTAATTAACCAAGACGTGAGCTTTCCTGGCAGAGCATCCCTACCTCGGCGTCGCCGTCCTGCTCTCCGGCAGCCACGCTCTGGGCAGCCGGGGATGTCACGCTGCCGCTCACAGCGGAGGAAGATTTCACCGCCTGCTGGGACGCGTCGCTCTCTCCTACCAAACCGTTGCTCTTCTCCTTGACTTTTTTCGTCTTTTTGGGCACGGGGGGCTCGAAGTCGCCGTCGCCCAGCCCGCTCTCCTCGGGCTGCGCCTGCTCGGCCTCAGCCTTACCGCGCCGCTTCGCCTTCACCTGCTGCTTCACCTTCTTCCCCGGCGTCTCTTCCTGCTGCGGGAAAGCCGCGGTCACACGGAGGGAACCCCTTCCTGCCCCCTGCCCGCCCCCAGCCGACTTTAAGCCCCCCAAGCCCGTACAAAATGGCTGCACCCGCGGCCGCACGTGGCGCTCCCACCTTGACCTTCCTCCGGCGGCCGCGGCGCAGCGACTCTGCGGCGGCCGGCGCCTGGGGCTCGGCGGGGCTGTGCTC
>VZSE01009159.1:104682-116617 GCA_013398275.1 Promerops cafer
CAGCCGCTGCGCCCCGACCGCCCGGCCCGCCCCTTCCGCCGCGCCGCCCCCGGCCCCTTCCGTCAGCTCCTGCGCCGCCGAGAGCTCCCTCACGGACCGCTCCTCGTGCTCCGCTTCACAGAACTCCTTACGCGGACCTCCCCTCATGGGGCTCCCTTCGTTGGCCACAAAACCGGGCTCGTTCCCCGGTGTGCAACGAGCCAATAATGACACACCGGAGAGAGACCTTGGTGATTTGAGAGCTGCGCAAGCCCGGGCACTCGGTAGCGTTGCACAAGTGGAGCGCCACCATCGCGCCTCTGGCACCGCCATTCATACACAGAAATTCAGGGTTAGGAACGTGCCCGGCGCTGCCCCTCTATAGGGATTGGTTAGGACTTCCCATTTAAGTAGTCCCAGCTAACTTCTCCACATGCTCATGACCCCCTAGGTAGGCGTCTTCCTGACCCAGAGCCCTGGTATTAGTTACAAGACTAAAACATAGTTCACCCATAGGATACGCGGTCCTTGAGTATTTTGCCAACCCGACAATGTATACATAGACATACCTCAACATACTGATTTACTTCATCCTTAAAGCTGTTAGCTCCAGGATGTCCTTGAGTAAGGGCTGCTGCTACCCATTCCACTGATTAGGCTTGAAAATATACAGAGATCTTACACTGAAGAACATCCTTACCTATGATAATCTTGACATATTCCACATTTTGCGACACCCTCACTACTGGGTTATGGGTCTCCCTCACAGCTCTTACTCCTCAGGGGGCTTCCCCTCATGCTTTGGAAACTGCCTTTCCTACCCCCATTTTATAAGGAATCACAATTTGGGACAGAAACTAAAAACTTATGTTTATGGAAGAGCTTCATTACAAATCCACAAAATAAAAACCAAACAGATTTATTTTTCTTTCAAGGGCTCCTGCTGCCATGCTCCCCAATCTGGCACCTTCCCACATCTCCACCTGCAAAATACTGCTTCAAATACATGACAACAAAATATGAAGTTGTAAAATAATATTTAATTTTATCAGAAAATGTACAGGTTTGAGCAGCAATTCAGATCTATGTATTATACAGTGAACCAAGCTACAGTTTTGAACGCAACAGACATATTATGGAAAGATTCAAAGAGCAATATGAGAAACAAAAGAAACAATTCTTTTTTTCTTGAAGATTTTTTGGGTTTTTTTCTTTGTATTTGTTTTTAAAACGAACAGAACCTTGTTTATGAGCAAAGTAGTACTGACAAAAAAAAAAATATCTTAATGAAGTATTTTCCCCAATGGTACAAACACACAGAAACAGCCTAGTGTAATGTAATATAAAATACTTCAGTCCCATTTTTTTCTTGCTTCTGGATTGTTGAAGTTAATGTTCAAACGCTCTGCTAAAACTTCGTTTCTGGCCTCTGCTCCTGAATCTGTTTCTACCAGAGCCACCACGCCGACCGTTCCTGGAGCTGGAGAAGCTTCGGCCATTTCCTCCTCCACTCCCTCCTCCTCCTCCTCCTCCTCGTATGGATTCTACCAGCTCTGGTAGTTCAGTCGCCACACACAAACGCCAGTGTTTTGAATCTTCCCACCTTGCCTATTGGAATGAAGCCAGACATAGCTTAAATTCTAGGAATACAAATACAGGGCATGTAGTAATTATTAAATTTGCTCAGCTGTAAAGGTAAAATTGTGAGCTGATATATGGGATTCAAGCTTCTAACTGAAGGGATCAATACTTTTGGCATGGCTACCAAGCAAAAATCTGAATTCACTTTACTGCGGAAAGAATTCTGGGTGAAAACTGGAGGCAGGGAATAGAAAAAAGGGGGATAAAGCTTGCTGCCTACAAAGATTAATCCAGCACCACTTTTCTCAGTGCAAAAGTTTCAAGTTACAGACTTTTGGTCACAGGGGAATGCCTTAGAAAAGAAACACTGTGACCTTGTTCTGTTCTTCAATTCCTTCCAAGCCATTCCTTCTGCCACTAGGAAAGGCAGGATAAAGGCTATGTAATGTTTTCAGTCTAACCCAGTCCAGCCAGTTTCATCCTCAGCCTGCTGTACACCCAGAATTTGCAATGAACCTACCTCTATTTCTTTTTGGTCTGCCACAGGAACGTCAAAGCACACACCCTAAAAAGAAAGAATAATTTTAATGCATACAAGGTAAGCTTTTTAAATGACTTCAACTCAAAACAGAGCCCACAAATCTACACTTGACAGGCAGGCACTATCAGAACTGACTTTCCTAAGAAATGCTTTTCTGTTTTCTCATTAAGGCAGAGTTAACACCCTTCATACCTTTTACCTGTTCTGCTATCCCCATAGCCATGCATTATCCTACCTCCTGAGCATGTCAGCAGAGCCCTAAGCACTAAAAAAACAGATTGAGGCCCATCATCAACAGTGCCTGGAATAGAGAAAAAGACCAAATAGCTCCCCTGACAATTGCTAAGAAAAGGCTGCAATCAGAAGAGCCCAGTATCAAAGAAACAAAACAAAAACTTACCATTTTCCCCTTGAGGAAACACATTCTGTTCACCTTCCGATCAACATCATCACCCAACACTTCTCGCAGTCTTCGCCAGGCATAGCTCATGTTGTTTATTTCTTCAGAGCAGTGTAGAATCATTGTAACAAATCCCTAAAAACAAAGGGGGCATGTTCCACTGGGGCAGAGGAGTAAGCTTCAGCACGTGTATCAGACAGGAGAAACCTGCCGATTTACAGTTTATTCATTAAATCTTCAGGGCATCAACTGTCATTACAGCCACTATTCTGTTGCTTTTAACAAAATCAGAAGTTCCTAGTGGCTTAAGTACAGTTCTTAAACAAAATGGTCAGGAGACAAATAATTCTGTATTCACACAACACAGAGGTGTGCTGTTTGTTTCCAGTTTCAAGACAAGCATTAAGCCACACTCCTCTTCCTTACCGCATCCGAGTTGAGCAGTGAGCGCTGTTCAATGGAAGTAGCACCCGAAATGTGGGCCAGAGCTGCAGCCAGAGCATTAACTGGTCCCTTTTCTTTTATTAGCAACTGAGCAGATTCTTTGAAATACTCAATAGCAGTCTGAGGAACAGAATCCAGGCACCTAAGTAGTTAAAGCAAAAAAAAACCTAACAATTTATACACCAGTAGGCTCTGGAATAGAAAAAAACCCACACTAGTCCAAGATTTCAGCAGTGCTCAGAAAGTTCAAAGAGACAGTAAAGAATAATTCAAACAGCCCTTCTGAACTAGGAAGTCAAGAAGATACAACAGGGCTTGAGCCCCCAGACACACCTCATGGCATCTTTGCTGGAAGCCTTTATTATGTCTGTTGCAGTAGGAACACCAACGCGCTTGAATGTAATGCCCTGAAATTTAAAAGGCAAAAGACAAATGAAAATTGTAGATCATAAATAATTCAGTTCTAAAGAATCAGTACTGAACTCCAACACAATGAGCATTTACGTCTGTAATTTTTCTTCTTATTTTCCTTTTGATTTCCAATTTTTCCTAGTGAAAATTGTAAGGTTAAGCTTACAGGAAAATGGGTAACACTTAGAAGGCTTTTATGTACCAGATCAGTAAATAATTCAGTGACCTTAGATTGAAAACAGAAACCATTTTGGTACATTTCTGGGGAAAATAGAGTCCTACAAATTCTAAATTACTACTTTTAGTCTGATAGATTTGGATTTAAGAACAAATTACAGAGCCTTAGTCTAAATGTAACATTGCTTTTATGTGCCAGGAATAAACCATCTAATCACAACCACGTACTTAAATGTTGAGGAAACTAGCATATGGAACACTGCACAAAGTGCAAAAATGCAAGTAACAGTTCTCAGGAAAGCTACACATATGCACATCACTGATCAGATGATAACCAGGGTGAACACTACACCAAAATACTGCAAGTTTTTTCTCATTTCCACAAGGACAACCTTACTGGCATTTGCATGTGTGGGCGTTAGAATCTGCAGTGCTCTCCCTGCTCCACAGTATCTGACACTGCACCCACCCTCCTCGAGGTACACAAACCTCCTCTGAGTGCTTTATGAACTGCATTCTGTAATTGAACAAATTAGAGTCTTACAATTAGAAGAAAACTGTACTTTACCGCTTTTTGCTCCACGTGTCTTAACTGGTATTCTTCCTTTCGCTGATAAAAGCAGATACAGATCCCGGTCCGCCCAGCTCGACCTGTGCGCCCAGAACGATGGATGTAGGACTCCACATCCTTCAGAAACAGAGGGCCTAATGAGTTACCTGATTCATTGTCATTTAATCAATCCACTGCCTCCACGTTAACTTGTAGAAGCCTTTACAGTTAAGCCTAACAATGCACAGTAACTGCATCATAGAATTAAATTAGAAAATTGTTTCACTGATATCGACCAAATATGCTTTTCCATAATCATCTAAAAATCATGGCTTGAAAACCAGAGCCATGAGCATGAATCAACTTTTCTTTATGCATCACCACACATTTGGAGTGTGTGTACCTCTACAACAATCCCATTCACCCTCCTGCACATCCCCTTGAGCATGGTTACTGCAGTATTAATAGTGTATTCACTGAAACATTACCTTGTTTCTTTTAAACACTCTTAAATCCAGCCAATGTTTTTAGGGTTGTGGGCCACACCTCACATTCAACCCCATTCAAGAGAATAATTCTGCTGCTGCTCCCAGCCTTGCAGTCACCATACCCAGCCTCCAAGGGAAGGCTCTGAACAGCCCCATAAGAACACACTTAAAGGAAATAATCTTTAAACATACTAGGGACTGACATGCTCGCAAAAAACCCTCTAAGAAACTACTTCTACATATCTGGATGTTTCTCTCCCTTAAGCACAATGCTGATGAACTCTGTGTGGTCAATACCATCAGCTGATAGTGTACACTACTTGAAAACAAGACTACAGATTATTAAAGACATCCAACATAACAGTCTCCTACCTTTGGTGGTGAGCTTTGTACAACCAGGTCAACTTCTGGGATATCTAAACCACGGGCAGCTACATTGGTTGCAACCAGAACTTTAAATGAACCATTTCTAAAACCCTTCAGTGTGATCTCTCTTTGCTTCTGAGGAATGTCACCATGCAACGACTGGCAATCCTGAAAAACAGTATTATTTTAGAACCATACCAAAATCCAAGACAGTGCTCCATTTTATGGTCAGTTTTGGGTACAAAATCTTGGTATTTGATAGGTACCATGTGGCAAGATAAACAAGAAGAAGTGAATTACCCGAGTTTATATTTTAGGTGTCTTACAATATAATTCTTATTCATATACCTCAAAGGCCTTTAACAATGGCAGGAAAACAGAACTGCAATGTGTGTCTCAGCTCATGTCTAATTACTGTGACATATGAAAACTCTGCCCTAACTTGCCATCCACACCATCTATGCAATGCTTGGCTGTTTCAAAATAGTAATCTACAATTTTTGCTTCATGTCCACGAGAAAGAGTAAAATCCTATCTGACCACACACAAAAGCCTGCCCTATGCACTTTGAAACTCTCTCTTTAAAACTTACTCAGCATAGGTCTGAGGGGTATCAACATGGGGTTGATACATCTCTGACAGGTTTTGTTCCTTAATACACATGATAAAATACCTGTTTGATTGAAGCATTCAGAGCCAGTTCATTTGCCTCCTTTTTGGTCTCACAGAAGACAATGGTCCTCCCATGGCTGCCACTGTAGACCTGAATGACATCTCCAATAACTGCAGCTCTCTGAGACCAGTGACACTCTATTGCCAAATGCTACAGAAAAAAATTCCAGTAATTAGCTTATGTAAAGTTAAAATTCTTTTAAAATACACGTGGAACTGTTAAATACAGAAATAGTAAAGAGTTATACAGTTCCCTGATGGGAAAAACGTGTTAACTCATGATCCTGGAACATACAAAATCCATAAGGCTCTTATTTATACCCACCACAATTAGTCTAATGTTCAGCAAAATAATTACAGTAAGAGAAAATCTATTCTATTCCTTGCTATGGTATTTACTGCACAGCAAGCAAAGGGCTACTGAGGTGAGATACTACAGGAAGTTTGAAAAAAGTATCTTGTATACAGAATATCAGAAGCCAACTGGGATGTCCATGGGGAATTAAAAGCAGCAGGCACACATTAGTGTGCCTTTTGCTTACAGCTTAGATAAATTCAGGAACTGCTTTTCTTTGAAAACCCACAAAACTGACAAGAAAATCTTCTCTCTACCTGTGATGTGAGAAGACAGATCCTAAACCCAGAAACAACTTGACTAGCTGTAACGTGCCTTATGCTTAGAAAAAATTCTCAAAACAACTTCCAACATCACTGTGATAATGCACCTTAGGAAGAGGTGGCTTTTTGTAGCATAAAAGAGAAAAAGCCTGAAAACGTTTCACATGAGATAACTCACTTCTACTGTTGTAGCAGCCTTCTGAGTTCTTTTCCCAATGAGGTCAATCTGTTCATATCTAGACTTCATGTATTTCTTAGCCACATCATACACCCAGTGTGGGCAAGTTGCAGAAAACAGCAGTGTCTGGGGATTGTCTTCAGAATCTTAACAAAAAAACAGAACAATGCTTCACAAACTTCACACATTTCACCTTACAGACGTACACAAGTTGATTATTCGTGTGATTAAAAGTGAGGTTAAATATCAGTACCTAATGTAAAGAAGCCAATTAAGCTTTTTAAATTTATGCATTACTGGCACCTGGAGTAAAAAATATTCTAGAAAGTCTAAATAATTTCAAGATTATGAAAAAATTACTATGGCAAAAAAATCCAGTCTGTTTTCAAGCAGTGAAAAAAGTAAAAAGCTAATTCCTTTTAATTTGAAGAAGTCCAAGCACAACTTAAAGACAGGTGCCAAAGACAGTTATTTACAGACCCCAGGTACTGGACTTCAACCTTTGCAAAGTTCTGTGAATGAGTCCCATATATTCACAATATATAATACTCAATCATTTCTAAACAAAGTCACCTTATACCTGAATTTTAGCAAACTAAATTATTACTAATATTTCTTACTGTTTGTTTAAATATTGACATTACCCTTCTTGTAAGCAACTCGTAAAATGTCTTCCACTTGCTCAGCAAATCCCATGTCCAGCATCTGGTCAACTTCATCAAGTACAACATGTTTCACCTTGGTAAGGTCCAGCTTGCCATTCTGCAGGTGGTCTTTGATTCGACCAGGTGTCCCAACCAAAATGTCAATGCCACTTCTCATGAGCTCAACTGGTGAACAGGGAAGACAAGAGCTAGCAGTGAACCAGGGAGCACTCTCTACAGCAGTAACACATGACAATAATGAAACAGCTTCTGAAACCATTCATAAGTACTCTCCTTACAAAAATGAGAACAAATGATGAACCAGAAGAGAAAATCTACCACTTTTCCTGGAAAAAAAAAAAAAAACCTTAACTCCCTTCCCCCTCCCTGTGATTTAATTAGCAAGGATGAGCTTGTTTTAATATTCTTTAGAAATAGTCAGCTCTTCCCAACTTATCTACTTTAACTAGAAACTTTTTAAAAATTTATTTATTTAACTATCCAAATTACTGAAATCAACTTCTTCCTGAGGTTCTGTAGTAGAAAAAAAAACTATCCCTAATGTCTCAAGATGTATCACAATGAAAGAGCTCATTCTCATTCCTTGTTTACAACCACCAAGACAGTAAATTATGCTGTCACAACAATTTCTTCTCCACTTTACAAATCCTCTATATATCCCTTATCACATGAAAAAACACATATCCAATCACAGTTTTAAGACTAAACTTTTTTAAAGAAAATGAGTTTACAAGAACCTAAACCCAGATTCGGGTTATACACACAGTATACTCTGTTTCACTTTAATTTAAGGTACCTGAGTAGATAAGTAACATCAAGAATGTAACTGAGAGCCACAGCTATTTATCTCCATAAGAAGATACATTTTGAACTGCTGAATTTCCCATGAATAGTCTCCAGCTCTTGAGCTGTAACTGTGTGTTTGGAAAGACCCAACTGCATTTCTATAATATGGCAGTCAATCAATATTTCAATTATTAGTCCTAAGAGTCACTTACCTTGTCCATTATAGGGAGTTCCTCCATAAAAACAAGCTACTGTCAGCTTCCTTGTAATATCTTTGAAATCTTTGGCAACCTGATTTGCCAGCTCTCTTGTTGGACAAAGAACTAGAACCTGCACAGAAAAAAGACAAAACAGATGTTTTCTCAGCATGGCTTCTGCCAAGAAACCACTAGACTTCTAATCATTAATTTAGATCTGACCCTTTGTAAAATTTAAAAAAAAAATCTGTTTTAAATAATTATCTAAGCAAAGGCTGGAGAAACACACTGCTCAAGTCTCTTGTAACATCATTAAACTCCTTCAACATAAACTCATTTAGGACAGGCTAGCTTCTTTTTAAACAGGATAGGAGAGACTTAAATCTTATTTAACTTTATCTCCTGAACAGACCAGCTACAAGTTTTCTTCTACATGTGCATCTGCTGTTTGAATACAAGACAGAAGGATGTGGGTAACAAAAGGTTTTTGCACCTGCTCAGTACTGCTTCACAGTCCTGTGAGAAGGTGTAAGGAAGAGCTATCAGCTGTCTCTCAGCTTCCCTGTGGCTCAGGGAAACATATGCTCAGTCTGCAGAGCTGCTGGGCTAATCCATCTCCCTGCAGAGGCAACCAAGGAGCCATCCTCCCTTCCACCAGGCAGCCCTGCCCTGCAGGCAGGTTAACTAACTGAGCTTAAAACATGATTGAAGCACTGCTCTCCAACCTGCTATCAGCCACTTCACAAAAGGGACCCTAACGTCCTCACCCCTTACCTCCTTCAACAGTAAAACCCATTCCCAAAAAGCAAGCAGCAGTGTATTATGGCAGAGTGAGGTCTGGAATCTTTTATAAGCTCTTCTTTCCCCAAAAGATGGTGCCAAACCTAGAGACAGTGTTCTCAGCCAAGCAAAGAGATGGGCAGATGCATACAAAACTGCTAGTACTAGTTCTGGAAGGCACTTCAGCTAATCTGTGAGATGGCTGACAAGATGAAACAAACTGACAAAAACTGTTAATGAGGACACACTCAGCTTTGGCCTCTAGTGTTTTTGGAGGCATCCTAAGAATTCAGTGAAAAACCACAGGTGGTATTCCTTAGCAGAATGAACACAGCTCATAATGAATCTGCATTCTCTGGAGCAGAAGCTTCAACATTTGGTGGTGTTGCTAGTGAAAATTAAGTCTATTTTTAAAACCTCCCACTGTTTACATGTTTTAGAAAGAAACATGTTTGAGTAGACAGCTTTTATCAAGCTGTCAAGTTACAATTAGTAACTAATCTGTTAGCAATTTAGGAGAAAAACAAGCATTCAGTAGCCACTAGCCCTGAACTGGTAATGTGACTGAGCAAAATTATATGGGAACACCTTGACCACCTGTAGTTTTGGTCTCCCTGTGGCAGGAAAAGGAAATGACACGTGGATAGAGCTGTTGTGCTCTTAGCTCTTTACCAGAGGCTGGGAGGCAGCACAGGATGCAGGCAAAGTCCAGTGAACACAGCTTTCAAATCACCTTTAATGTGGGTTAGCTTACCCCTGCACAGACCTGAAGAGCTTCTCCAGCAGCTGAAAAACCTGAATCATTTAGATGTAAGACAAAGCAAAATCACCACTCTAGCCAGGCACAGTTACCTTTGGTGGACGGCCTCTTCTTCTTTCCTGTGACTCTCCCTGAAGCTTCTCAATTAAGGGAATGGCAAAAGAGAAAGTTTTCCCTGTTCCAGTCCGTGCTTGAGCAATGACATCTTTGCCAGAATACACTGGGTTGAAGGTCTTCACTTGCACAGGGAACAGGTACGTCACTCCTCGAGCTGTGACAATTTCAAGAGATTTCCTTAATATGGTCATTTTACAAGTGTTCTTTCATACTCTTCAGTGGAAATTATTCCAAGAAGAACTTCCATTAATTCTAAAGTAAGTCAGGACTGTATCATCACCTCCACTGATTTATTTGATCAGATGAGTAATCTGCAGAGAGTGCCCTGCGACTGTCCATTTTATTCTCCCACTTCACATCACCAGACATAGTGCTAGCTAGGACAGAAGTTATTTAGCCTCTATGAAAGACTGTGCCTTTATTTATGCAATACTCCTCAGCTATCTGTGAAAATCTGTTCCTTTCAAATAATACATATCACAAAACCCCTTCTGTTCTTCTTTTAATTCATACTAATTCATGTAAAACAAATGGCAAAGATACTAAATAAAGCTGGTTTTCCTTTATTCACACCAAAATAACCTTTAACTGAAAATTTCTCACACATCAGTGTTTTTCCTTGGCTCGTGTCATTTAGAATTTTATTGCAAAGGCTGACCTGGGGAACACTGCTAACAGGAAAGTCTCTGTTCAAAGGTGTATTTAGAGCAGGCAATCAATGTCTTCTGCACAGCATCCATGCTTGTATAGGCACAAGCAGAGCACATCTCAAAGCTTACTGATCCAGGGTGTTGAGCATGAAAACACGATAGAGATCGCTGACATCCGATGGCTACACCTTGCCAAGAAACTTACCTTGAAGAAGCTGGACAGTTTCTTTAGAAATAGAAAAATTGGAGAAAGCACCCTCTTTCTGTTCTCCAGTCAGCTCCTGTTAGGTAAACAATAACTCAGGTAAGATTCCATGTGAATATTACATGACAGCCAATAAATTCAAGGTAATTCAAATAAATTCAGCTTAGGCACTAGTGTCATACTCTTCAGTGACAGTATCACAGCTGCAGCTAAAGAGCCTTCTTCATTTTACCATCGTATTTCAAACTTGGACAAAGTTAGCAAAAGTGATCTGTACGTTAAGGCTGTTTCACATCTAACAGCACAGTAAATGCAAAACACTCAAACCTAAACTGAAAACTCTTCATTAGAATCACAGATCATCATGACTCAGAAGGGACCCACAAGGATCACCAAGTGCAACTCCTGGCTCTGTACAGGACAACCCCAAAAATCAGATACACCTCATGATGCTGAATCATATTAAAGCTCCATTTCAGTGCAACTTGTCTGTCTGGCAACAGCTACCACAGCACCAGACTGCCGAAGTGAGGAAACCATGATGCACTGATCCAGCACTTCAAGACCTTCATAATTCAAAATTCTTGCAAATTCTTGGCAGACTGAACAATTCAAGAACTTTAAATCTTGAAATTTTACAGCACTTTCGACTGATTAGGAAAGGGGAAAAATGGAATACAACCCCTTCCAAATTTGGCCGTGTTACAGTGCAGGAGTTAGAAGCTATAACACATCGCTATAACTAAAGCCAGTCATCAGCTTTACCTGATCCTGGTCGCTCTCACTTTCGCTCTCACTTGACGTTTCACTAGAACTACTCTGTCGGCTCCTGCGGGAGGATTTGCTGCTCAAGGAGGACAATCTCGATTTCTCCAGGCTTTCCTCTTTCGTATGACCGTTCTGTTTACTGACACTCTTTGATTTCTTGGGTTTCGGGGCATAACGCTCCTCATCCGATTCCTCGCTTTCATCTGTCTGAGTCTTTCCCCTCTGAAACTTGTCCCGGCGTTTAGATTTCTTCTCCTTTTTCTCCTTCTGGCAAGGCACAGAGCAAATGAAAATACACGCTCGTGGATCCAAGCGACACGGAACAGAGAAGAGGGCGCAGAACAGTTAAAGCTTGAAGTGCGCGTTCTAGTTACTGACGGGGGCGGTGGCTGACACAAGGCAACAGATCCCTGCCGGCCGCCGCCGCTCAGGAGACACGTTACCGACCACGACACAACCGGGCCTTCGTTTTCGGGGCTCTGCCCCGCTGCGGGTGCCGGGGAAAGCGCTTCCCGGGCTCCCGGCCGGCTCCTGCAGGCCCAGCACGTCCGGCGGGGCCGCCCCGACACGCGGCGAGGCCGCGGCCCGGCCCGCCCGCGCAC
>VZSE01009159.1:116674-149302 GCA_013398275.1 Promerops cafer
CCGCGCGCCCGCCGCGCGTCACGCTCCGAGCGGCCGAGGCGCCCGGCAGCCAATGCACGGCGGATCCGGCAGCGCGGGGGCGGGGCCATGCCGCGCAACAGCCAATCGCCTGCGGCCTTCAGCGTGGGACCACAACTCCCGGCGTGCCCCGGGGGCAACGTGAGGACCGCAAGTCCCGGCGCGCCCCGCGCGCGCCGCACGCTGAGAGGGGGGGCGGCCGCCATGACGGGCCCGCCATGAGGGCTCGGCTCGTCCCGCCACCCGTGCCAGGGCCCTGCCCGCTGCTGTTAGCAGGGCGCCTTCCCCAGAACAATCTCCCGTAGCTTTACAAGCTGATGACTTTAGCCTCCATAACTACCGCAGAGAAGTATTCAGTAGTGAAAAGTCTAAAGTAGGAAAGGGCACTGTGACTAAATGACTAAGATTTAAAAACCACAAACCTGTGGTGATACGCAGCACGAGCCCAGCACAATCTGCTTATAGCTACAGGGATAAATCAAGAGGAACAAGTCAAAATTAGCCTTGGGAAGATAAATCTGTGAAGCAATCCTGCCAGCTGCCAGGATGGTGATTCCTTTTGGAATGGAAGGTCAGGATCAGAGCAGGGCCTCTCCCACAGCAATGGCGCTGGCCTTACCTGTTGTCTCCTGCCACCCGCACGTTTTCATTTGCAAAGACTCGACCCTGCTTGACTGATACAAACACACCAAGCAGACTCAGGATAGCTGAGAGTGCTGCAGGACGAATAAGAGAACCTTGGGATTGAAGGAATTTTTGTAGTAACCAGGTGGATGGCTAGTTCATTTGCTTTGTTTTCTAGCAGGGAAGGTGAAGCATGCACTAATTCCTGGGGCACAAGTAGGAAACACTTTCCAGAGTTACAGTGTATAACAGCCCTGCCCAACTGCAGCTCCTGTTAGAGCAACATAAACCATTTCCAGGTCAGTGATGTGGTCTGAATGAAGAATGCATTTCTCACTTTTATTATCAGAGGGACACACAAAAAATAATTGAAGATGAGGGCAAACAAAATACACATGAGCTCTCCAAACACTACTGTCAAAAGTTTTAACTAACAGCTTTGATTTAGAGACTGCCTCACTGATGTGACCCGCTGCATTTACAGTGTGATTACCTTGTTACAAGGGGAAAGTTTACCAATCTCATTAAAAAAATAATCAAATATTCACAACCAGAGTTAGATGAAGTAAGGAATTTTGCTGCAATTGTTCTTTTTTCTCCTTTATCCTCCTTTTTGCATTGTTATTTATACTTTTAGAATTTGGCAGGAAGCTTCATCTTCTTTTCAGTCCACCTAAAATAATATAATTATTAGAAGTCAGACTTCACATTCCAAAAATGAACTGGGTTGGCTTAGCTTTTAGTGCCACAGATGGCATCAGTGCAAACAGCCAAAATGACCCTCTGAAATACATTTTGATAAAGATTTCAAGTCTTCATGTCCAAGTAATACACAGGAAATGTACTTGGAAGAGTGCACAGCCAAGAGTTTCTTAAGGGAAATATTAACAATTAGCAGGATTCCCTTACAAACTGTAGTTTGTGGTTTGTTCCTTCATATACTGGCTTCTCAAGGTGACAGTACAAATCTAATGAGGACTCCAATGGTTTAATTACAGTTAATTACCACTTATTTAAGATATTAAGAATATGTGTTGCTGTAAAAAAAAAAAAAAAGGATGTGATTTTTAACATAGGTTCTTGCCAATTTAGTTTAAGTTTTGGGGGTCTCCATGTACAACTGTGTAAAAGATTGCTTCATGCCAATATATTTTCCATTAAGGGATTTTCAGGTGTAATTACAGGCAAAACGTACACTGTGAAAGCTCAGGTGACTTACACATTCTCTCTGTTGTGGGCAAGTCAAATGGTACTTTCTACTTTAAATTTCTTCTGGATCTCTATTTATGTACAGCTGGAGAATCTGTGACAATATCTAATGCCATACAGGGAGATCTGTGTGAGCTGAACCTGCCTGCTAAAACACTGTGTTTAACACTGAATTTATCAAACACCATGTTTCTTAACATTTCTGTCCTTGGTCAGCTCTACCTGCAGGACAGAACCTATGATGTTTTCTTGCCTTGTGAAAGCAAATGCAAGATACAAACAGCAGCAATTTAGGGAGAATGTTAATGTAAAAAGACTTAGCAGAACTATACAGTTTGGGTATTTCTGGGTCATAACACTGACATTTTTAAGAAATACATAATTTTGTTGTTGGGGAAGTGGTTTGTGATTTACTGCAACATTTCTGCCTAAATCTGATGGTCAATTTGGAGATAAAGCACCTAACTTACTGTCATGTGTTTTCTTACCTTGGAGAGTCAATTCCACTGTCTCCTGTAATGCTATGGTTTTCTGTCCCTTCTGAGTGTTTCTGTTCTGGCATCACAGGACACGTATTCTTTAAAAACTGCTCTTTTTTTCCAAGAGGGTTTCCCACTTCTTTGATCCATGAGCCCAAAGCACAGTGTGCTGCTCCTTCTCCTTCACCCACCTCACGGGTGAAGTTCTGCAAAGTGCCAGCACCAGAGTCAGCCTCGGCAGCGTGGCAGAAATCTGCCACAGCTGAGCCCTTCCCACATTCAGTTTCTTCACCCTTTCTGTGACCTTTCAGAAGAACCTGACTGCACAACCAGCTTTCTTCTGTGCAGTCTGGTTTTGGGTGCTCCTTTGAGCCATCTGTTGGTTCTGCAAGGCTGGCACTTCCCTTATATCCGTGCTCTCCGGAGTCACATTTGTTTACAGCTGTGTCATGCTGGGCAGGGCAAGTACTAACCTTACAGGCTTTTGGGGACACAGCTGCACTCCAGTCCCGTGTGCCTGAGAAGGCAAGACCAGGGAGCAGATATTCAGAATTCTCATCCAGATGTGACGAGTCACAGGTGTCACCATCATGTCCCTTTCGGTACAGAAGATGGGAGTTATCAGTAAACCCTTCACTTTCCAGCTCCGTTGATCCACGATGGCTGGCACAGTCATAGTTAAACATAAGTTCACTCTTTTTATCAGTCTTTGGTCTGTGTTTCACACCGTTTTTTGGGGCCAGATTAACACTGGCCATGTAATTTGAAATATGGACATTTTGAAATTCACTGGCTGTTCGATCCAGCAGCTCACATACAGTGTCAGCTTTGCATCTGCAATGCTCATCTTTCAGGCAGAATGGAAATTTTGCATCATCTTTGAGCACACCATTGTCTTCAATGTAGGAGCAAGGGTTGGTTTTTTTTACTGTTCTTTTATAGACATTTTCTTCAGAAGTACTACTCTCCAGAAAGCATTTACTTCTGTTATCTATTTGCAGATTACTGCCTTGTGGATAACTACCATTTTCATTTAAGCTGTCTTTCTTTAATTGAAGGTCAGACCTACTAGCATGGAGTAGGTTGTTTTGCTTAGCTTTGTCAGCCTCACTTTCTGCATCCAGCCTTCCAGTGTCCCAGCCAAAGGGTCCTGAAGAGGCCAAGGACTGTGGCCTTTGGAAAGCCCTTCCCCGCTTTTGAGTCCAGCACTTCAGCTGACTGTTAACAACACCTTGGTACCCTCTTGCATGAAAGCTGTGAGGTCTCCATGGCAGACCCTGAAAAGGGTTCTTAATCTGCTTCTTATAGATCACATGAGATTCCACTGCTGCATCACGTGGCCCTTGGTTTTTGGTGGGCAATGAAAAGCTCTCTTCTAGTTTCACATTTTGGGATGTTAGCTTCTGTATGTGAGATTTCCTGCTGCTCCTGCTAATCTGCTTTTCTTTCTTTGATTTGGTTTTCCTGGTGTGTTTTGTTGTTTTACTTGGTGCCTTTTGAGCACAATCCTTTGAAAGATGATTTTGCCTGACTGTTGGCACTTCAGCTGAGGTACCATTACTGATGTATTTTTCCTCTTTACTGATACATTTTTTCTGCTCCTCAAACTTCTGCATTAATATTGTGTGTTTATTCAAATTGTTAACTGTAAGAGTAGGGTTAATACGCTTGATGATTTCATGTTCAATATCACGTGGAATATTGTCTAAGTCATCTTCATCCCTGACTGGCCACTCTTGGGGAGGAAATTGGCCTGAAAAAGTGGAGTACTCCTTCTTGTGTTTTTCTTTTTTAGAACCACTTCTCCAGAAAAGGCCAAGGCCAAACATTTTGCTTTTCAGTTTTGCTTTCACGGATGTCAGGGATTTGATGGTGTCCCAGGAATGGTTCTCAGCAGATGCAGAGATGCCTTGAGTTCGAATTGAAGGCTTCAATTCACTGCAGCCTCTCTTTCCCTCTCCATTAGATTCATGGCTCATCACCTGCCAATGTCTTTGTTCACAGAGCACATTTTGGTCAGGGAAACAGTGGCAGGATCTGTAACGGGATACTGTAGGAATGTTTTCTTTCACTAGGTCTGCACAGGGCTTAATGTTTACCAGGTAAGTGATGGAAGGTGATGAACAATTCATTGACATGCAACAATTCAATTGACAGCAACAACTGTCCTCCAACAGGATCCTTCTGTTGTCTTCTCTGGCATCATTTGTGATAAAGTATGTGTTGGGAGTCACAATGAAATATCCTTCTCCTGTATGATAGATTTTTCTTTCCTTAATTAGAGTGCCAAGGATATTATATAATATATTGTGGGAGGGCACTGCAATGCCTACAACAAAAAGACAGATATTTTAAATCAGAAATAAGTTTTCATATAAAATGGGTGCTGGCTAAAAGATCTCTCTGATACAACAGCCCTGAAATCAACTGAAAATTAAATACCCAAAGCATTTAGGTGTCACTGCAGCACCACTGTGAGGGAGCAAGGATATTGTCTTTGTGTCTGTCAGGATATGATATTCATGAGAGAGACTTTCTGCCAGTTACAAACAAAACAAGGTCTTGTTCAAAGTATTTCCCTCCTGGCATATTATTTAACAGGGGCTTTCATCACACTCTGAAGTTTCTGGTGTAGTTTGGTCAGATGTCAATTTATTACCTCACTGAGACTGGTCTCAGCTACTGTTTTCCATCAGATGTCACAGTCAGAGTCCTTAGTCCAATCACAGCTGATGTCCTGCCCACAAAATTAAAAACTTCCAGCAAGGTGAAAGCACAGCAAGAAATACCTTCAAGACCCTACAAACGTTGAGAATGCTATTTCTGGCTGGCCTACAAATTCTACCTTGTGGTTATCTCAGTGCATTTACTGCGTGCAACACATTCCTGGCATGGTTCTGTGCCAGTTTGTGGGGTTGCATTAATATTTTTCCCACTGGTTAAAACGCCTACCAGATCAGCCTATAACATTCACAGAGCTGTAAGATTAAGAGGACTCAAAAGAAGCAGCTCAGTATCAAACAAAGGAGCCTCCTGAGAGGGCCAGAATGAGCCTGTACACAGTGTCAAACACAATAACACTTTGATATTGCAGATCTGAGGGAAATGGCATATTTTTCAGACATACAGAAAACATTTAAGGGCAGTGGCTGCCACCCCATTGGAGTCACAGAGTATTCTGACTTGGAAAGGACCACAAGGATCATCAAGTCCAACCCTTAGTGAATGGCCCATATGGGAATCAAACACACAACCCTGGCATTATTTGCACTGTGCTACAACCAATTGGGCTAGAAGTGAAGAACTAAAGATCACTTAGTGTAAGTAATTTGCTTTCAGGAAGGAAAGGGCTAGAATATGACCAACAAACCCAAATTTGAGGCTGGTTATAGTTTTTGATAGCAAACACCAGATGTAGACTCCTACCCAGTCCATTTGCAGTCAAAGTCAGCTGTGTTCCTGTCTCTTAAAGGAGGACTTAGTGTCTCTGTGATCCAACAGTCTATTTTATGCTGTTTATGCTGTTCCATATCTCGCACCTCAATACCACTTCTGTGCCTTCCCACCCTCTAGAAAGGGCACACTCTCAAAACACTACTACAGTCAGTTCCCTCTTATTGTCAAAGATTTATTAAAACCTGTGGAAAGGATTGCATTCGAGTCAATGTAGTGACACTCACAGATTGATGAGAAGTATGCACATTCATGTATTCTACCAGTTGCCTGTTAACTGTACTCCTTCACCTTGCCAGCTTTGCTTGTAAGCATTCCCCGATCTCTTGTCCAGTACCAGAAACTCAAGCTTGATGATACAGCCATTTTTTAAAGGAGGGAGAAACGAACAAGTTACCTGGATAATTTTTCACTAACTGCTCCATTAAAGTTTCCTGAGTGACCATCACATGATCTGCATTCATGTCTGATATGGTCCAGCATATTCCTTCTGCCAAAGGAACAGAGCGTGACTGCAAGAGGGAATTCATGAGAGCAGGGGTCACATCACCTGAAAGAAAAGAAAATTATTTGAATGGAACAGTGTTTCATTTTTTCTATTAGCTGTGAAAGATTTCCACTGAAAATTTCCCTTATCCTCAGTTAATTTTCTTTGGCAAATTACTCAGAAATATTTCTGAGAGGAGGGAAGTGGTGCTAGCACTTGTCAAGGGCCTTTGTAATGAAGGAAACAGAAGGTTGCCTTAAGCACGTTAGTTCGGTATAAAATTCCAGCCAAAGCCATCATTTAGATTAATAAACAGGGAGCTCAGAGAGAGAATTATTTCTGATGACTGCTGATTTTTTAGAAGACTGCTTACATGTTAAACCATGCAGAACCTGTATTTCTCCAAGTAGCTAATGGGAAAAAGGTCAACATCCAACGATCTAAGTACAAAATGTCTTCACCAAGTCAGAACACAAGGAAAAAAAATACAAGTAATAGGCTTTGTACCTTGTCTAGCACATTAAATTGAATAGAATTAGTAAAATGCCACTTTTAGTCTGGGTTCTAGAACTAGAGATTGTTTAGTATACTGAGTAGACAGCAAAAGCTCTTGTAACAACTGCATGCATTTTTTAGGCTACCTCACTATCTGCCCTGGTAAGAGACAAAAACATTGTTCTTGTTCTGCATGACAAAAGCAGAAGTTTGGAGGGGCCAAGAGTGTGACCCATCTTCCCCAGTAACTCTGCAACCCCAGCCCAGAGAGCTGAAAAGGGTCTTAGTCCTTCACCTCAACTCCCACATCCATACAACACAGATAAACTCTGACCTCTCCCCTTCCCAAGGTGGCAAAGCCATAAGGACAAGCCCAGCAAGTACTTCTGATAAGGTACCTGTGAATGATGTAGCTGAAATAAGTATTTTCCCTGAAGTTGATGGCAAGGCACAAAGCAGGGACTCACCTGAGGTCTGTGCACACAGTGAGACAATGACCACATACACCTTCTCAGACAAAACAAAAAAACCCCTTTCTTCTTTTAGTTAGACTAATGGTCTGTTCCCACAAGCAGGTGATGTTCTGTGCTCCCCTGTTCCGTGCTGCACAGAAAGCCCCTGGCTGTGCCCAGCTGCCAGGGCAGGCAGAAGGCAGCAGGGACTCCTGGTTCCTTCACAAGGCATAACCCAGTGTTAAACACCAACAGGAATTTTCCCACAAGTAGAAAGTGACATTTTAGATTAAGCTACGTTCACCTTTAACTAAGCCACAGTTGTCTATTGGATGACACTGTAACCCAATATTTATCCTCTAGGCAGACAAATACAACACAAACACTTCTCTGAGTAAATGTAATACACAACATTGCTTTGAAGAGCTTAAGTTGCTCTTGACCTTTGTTTTACAACTGCTGCTATATTCAACAAAAAGAACTCTGAAAAGAAAATCCTGGCATACAGTTTCCTCAGTGGTGTTGCTAGGAAACTCCTTGCAGGTGCAGAAACCATTGCAAACTTTTTTTTTTCTATGGGAAAGGCCATCAGCATTCAGTAATGACTCTTGTGAATAGTTTGCTGTCTGCAGTCTCTGCTGAGGGTGCACCATGCTGCTGCCAATTTCACCATTTTTTCCTGCAGAGCACCAGACTGCTAAGGAGTAAAATACCAAGTGTAATTTAAATTTGTTCATTATCTTTATAATTATTATCTTGCTGTTGTTGTCTGTATTTGTTCTGCAGCATCAAATCCAGTGTCTCCATTCAAGGAAGGCTGTTTCAGGATAATATTTAAAGCATTAAGCAAAAGCTAGCTTGATACTGAAGGAATTTTAAAAAATCTAAAATCATGTTTGAACACAAGTCTAAAATGTTGCAGAGCCAATAGTGCACACATGCTAACAACATAAGTATGAGATATCATTCTCTCCTGACTTTGAAATAAAATCTGAAATTGTGAAAGCAAGAATTAGATCATTGGCAATATTGATAAGCAATGTGGGTAAAGGCCCAGGCAGCACCCTACAAGTGTC
The DNA here is from genome assembly GCA_013398275.1 of Promerops cafer. NCBI lineage: Eukaryota > Metazoa > Chordata > Aves > Passeriformes > Nectariniidae > Promerops > Promerops cafer. The sequence goes on from VZSE01009159.1 coordinate 124,968, forward strand.
TATCAAGTTCTTATTAAAAACTTTGTAGATTTACTTTGCATACCTAAATAACTGTTGTTGCACTTCAAATAGTCTCCCACATTTGTTGGAAATACTTAAAAGCTTCATCCCTTAGATTTGCAGATGGAGAAGACTTATCAAATTTGTGCAAGCTGTGTCTCATAAGCCTGATGCAAAATCACCAGAACACCATTCTCATTAAATCTCCTTAATATCTGTCCTTTTACAGCTCAAAACCCCCCTGCAGAATGTCCTGCCCACTTCCCTACTCTACATAAATCTGATGACAATCACCTTCCTGCTGTCTTCATAGCCTTGGGAGGGCCTTTGTGCAGGGAACCTGCCAGCAGTCAAGGAACTCAGCTTCTCCCTTGCTGGTCTAAATATAGCCTCCTTCCCTTCCACACTGCAGGTTTTGCAGAACCACATTAACTAAAGCCAATCTCAGCAGCTGGCCAGGGCTCAGGTATTCTTATCCTTCAGTTTGCTTTACAGGTCTGCTCAAGCTCTGCTCATTACCTGGACCCCAAGAATACTCTTTTTGGAGCACTTATTGATCGCACTGTGGGAAGTCACCTGTAATGTGAGCACTGGGTAACAAAACTCAGCACACAGAAAAGCCTCTGGGTATTCTTGACTAGCACAAAGTGATTTTTGTTCCATCTCTGTAATGTGAGCATTATCATTTTTCACTGAGTTGATTAACAGTTGCAGAGTTTTTGCATCTTTGGGCTCTTCAGAAAAATTAGATACCAGACAAGTTTATCTGGGTGAAACCCAGGCTAATTCTGGGGAAGTGAACAGAGGTGCATTTATTACAACAGCACTCAATTTACTTCTTAAATTTCAGGTAAACTGTTTACAGAACAATAAAGGGCTAGGAGTAAATCCATTCCAGAAAAAAAAAAACCAAGACATCTGTTGGGCAGAGAAGACACAGCATGTGGAAATAGAAGATTGATGTTTCTGTTTTGTAGATGGGAGAATCTATCATGGAATGGATTATAGAAAGGATGCCACAGATCCTGTGCCTCTCTGCATGAGAGCCTTGGCTTGTTTGATGTAATTCACTTTTTGCTGGCAGAAGATCATGAGCAAGAGCAGTACTGCTACCAACTGCAAGGCTTCTGCTTTTCTATAGACTAGAGTGCATCATGATTACATTTTATTGCAAAAAATCACATGTTATAGTTAAAGAATTTTAAGGAATAAAATGTTAATAAGAATATAATAGAAAAATGGGAACTCTAGCAAAACCCTCTTTGAACATTAATGATTTTACAAGATATGTTCTTATTAAAGAATAAAAACGCTATGTAAATTATAAAGGCAGTTGAGAGTAACATTTTCCATTTTAAGTATATAACAGAGAATCTCTAGTTTGGCACAAGTACTCTGGACTAGTGCTGTACTAGGTCCTGTTTTCAGAAACATCCTCTTACTGAAGCAAAGAGTAAATAGTTCAATTAAATGAAACTGTCAAATCTTGTAATGTGTCTAATCTATTACTGAAAGAAACAAAAGCTCTCAGGAACAGCAAACAGTATCTGTTCTTTGATTTTTTTGTACAACTCTCAGAGAAACAATTAAGTGTCAGTTTAATGTCACCGACACTTCTTCAGTTGACATCAAAGAAGCTACAAACACATGAAAATGTCAGATTTCTGTACCTACTGATTCCTGCCAGACAGATAGGACAGATACTCCCAAATCAGGACATTTAGGCAGAGTGCCCTCCATTTGGTCACAATTTCTGGTTTTCACAGTCCCCGACTTTCTATGATTAACTTAGTAAGGATAAGTTCCTATTAACTTTTTATTCCTTAAAACTTTCAAAGGATGATGCCATGCAACTTAATAAGAAGCAAACAAAACCAACAAAAACCAACTACTTTTTCTTCCTTCCCAACAACACATAAAAGCCTATTCCCAAATGCAAGTGTTATGAACTTTTGGAAGTACAACCTCTAAGTGCTTTCTGAGGTTCCTACCCAAGAGCCATTATGAAATATCTTAGTGCTAATGGCAACCCACAACCATAATTTCTTTCACCAGCTATTAAAAAACCCTACAGGCAGATATGGTGAGAGCAAAGCAAAATTCAGGAAGAATAGGAAAACTCTCTCCTGCAACCTCTGCCCAAGTCCCTGGACAGGAGCAAGTCACACAGCAGACACCAGTACATTCAGTGTGGTACAGTTTTCCCTGAAGTGAGCACAGTGGGTAAGGTTTTGCCACTGAAATGTATCTCTGACCTTCAAAGAGATTAACCCCTTCAGCTCTTTAGCAAGGCCACTGACGTGTCCACTTGGATGCTCCAAGAGCATCTTGGGAGCAGGTTTCAAGCTCCAGAGGTACTGCCTGAACACATTGGCAAGAATGCAGCTCCAAATGCACTGTTCAAGAGAACACAGTCCAGAGATCTGGGTTTCACCCACAGCTGGCACAATAGTCAACAAGCAAAACTGCATAAGCACATCCACCTTTGGGGCATTCACTGCATAGCTGGCAGAAAAACTCAGCTAAGAGCAACAGCACTGCAGATAATTATTTTCCATACAGTGTAGCATGCTGATGGCTTTTAAGTCCATTCATGTATGCATTGAACATACAGAGCACAGCTGATAGCAAGGAAGGTCATCTTTAACCATTTCAGCATTTAGTGTCAGGCTTGGTGGTAAAAGACAGATTGATTCAAAACATTAATTGCAAGGAGATAAAAAATAACACAAAATTAAACGGGCCCAAGCAAGTTGCAAAACAACTACCAAGGAGCCAAACAATAGAACAGGAATAAACAAGCCACTGGCAATGGCTCTGACTCCTTTAACTGTCCTGAGGTGCTGCTATCCACTGCTGCAGGAATTTGACACAAGCACAGCTTTTCCACTTGGCTCATCAAAAAAATCCCCTTCGCAACCCTGGCATTTCCCCACTAAAACTGCTCTGCCTTTTCCCTGCTTCCATCTGTGCCCTCTCTTCTGCAATAAATCTCAGAAACTCAAATAGCTCTTTAATGTCCAAACCTTTGTTCTAAGCAGCAAGCAGTAATGGGGGCTGGCTAGGTACTTACCTCTAGAGTGAAAGATTGACTATAAAAGCATTGGGATGAAGCTGTGCATTCCTGTGCCTGTACAGCTAAAGGTCAGCTCCAACCACTGCAATATTCCTGCTGCCTCCTTTGCCTGGAAGTGTGCTGTCACATAAAAGGTAGACATGAAAAGTATACAATGTAATGCTTGGAAGTAAGATATACCTATGGTCATGTTTCCCCTCCCCAGAATGAACCAAAATTCACTTTGCACATTCCTTGACTTCAGCTCACATATACCCCAGCCCGGGGGAGTCACGTTCTAGACTTTCAGAGGAGCAGCACCCACAGAGCTGTTCAAAAGAGAGCACAGCTCTCTGCAGAGGTTTTCCAGCAAATCACAGATCAGCGGGGCAGAGCTCATGACAGCTCACTCCCAGGCAACACCTGCCCCAGTCCCACCCCATGCAGCAGAAGCCGTCAGAGAGCTTCCCTTGGACCCAGGCCCCTCGACTGGAGTGAGGACAGGAGCCACCATCACACAACACAGTGGAACCAAGCAGGCCTCAGGTCTTGTTTTAGGACAAATCCCATGGCAGGGAGGTTTTTCATTCAGCTGAGAACAAAACTTTAATGGTTTAGGGGCAACTTCACACCTGCCTGGGAAGCCTGGGATGTTGATAGATGTGCACAGCCACTTCTCCTTCCACTATCCCTAAATGGATATCCAACTTTAAGGATGTCCCCTTTGCCAGAAAATAACTTTCTGCACCCTTTCATTAGGCCAGAATTTATGGTCCGCAGGGAAAAACAAAACAAAACCGTTTAGAAATGAAAAGCATCATCTTTACCACCACAAGAGGTCTCAGAGGAGTTGCTTGGACTCTGCAGATTAAACAGCACTATTCTGAACTCGAGGACTTTAGTCTGCAGTTCCCAAAACTGTGTCCATGGCTTTAGTGCTATGAAGCACCCTTTCCTTTCAGTTCATCCAATTTTCAGCCAAAAGGATGTCACAAGTCCAACAGTGCAACCGAGCAACTCCACTGTATTACAGAAGACTCAGTAAAGTAAATGGCTTTTCAAAAGCCAGTTTAACAGAACACTTACAGTAAAGATACTGGGTTGTTGAATCCCACAGACCAAGGTGAAGCCTCCAAAGGAAATTATAGAAATGCGCACATGTCTGTGGGATGTTGAAAATGTAGAACAATTTCAGGGGGAAAAATAAATTATACAGTCTATGAAGCACCTAAGGAAGGGGGGGAAATTCAGCAGAGGGACACCAAGATGGGCAGGCCTGGAACACCTGCCCTGGGAGGCACAGCCAAGGGAATGGCTCTTGCAGAGCCTGGAGAAGAAATAGCTTTGGATGGACCTGGCAGCAGCCCCCTGAGAAGATGGAGCCAGGCTCTGCACAGCAGTGTGGCAGGACAATGAAACACACCAGGCGCCCGCTGCAACAGCAGAGGTTCAGATTTGGTGTCTGGGAAACCCTTCCACCTTTAATGACAGCACAGCTGTGGAGCAGTGTGCCCAGAGAGTTGTGCAGTCTCCAGGCTGTGACTGAGTAACGCCCAGAGCAGCCTGGTCTGACCCCAGAGCTGACCCTGCTTTGAGCAGGAGGTAGGATAGTGCTATAAATGAGTAATGTGATAGTTGGCTCTCACAATTAACGGGTGAATATGTTAAGAAAAGTTTTGCAGATGATAGGAATGTTTCCCCTCCCCCATACATTGTTATCACGGGATAGTCCGAGTAGTTGGGGTATTTGGGAGGGTCAGCTTGTTCATTTGGCAGCTCCAGACCTCCAATCAAGGTGTGAGAAAGTGATCTCCACCACTGAGCAGCGAAGGAGGAACCGATTGACAAGACTGTAGGAGGGGCTGGGGGTATAAAAGGCAGAGCATCCATTTTGTAGACGAGCACATGGTGGTTGAATCCATTGCTCCTGGTGCTGTATTTCTCCTTATTCAGTCTTCTGTTGTATTTTGATAAGGTTTTAATAAACCTTTTAAATTTTTGAAAGTGAGCATCATTTCTCACAACAGGAATGAAGAAGTACAGCAGTCATCTGGTTCAGCTGGAGCCGGTACCTGTATCTCCCACAGCCAGCCTCGCCCCCCACCTCGACCACCCTGCTTTCTGTAACCCAATGCAAGGGCATTTTTGACCTCCGAGCTGGGGACTTTTCTGGGGTAACTCCAAGTTAAAGAAACAAGCTTACACTTTCCTCACTCTGGTAATGAGACTGTGCCAAACAGCGTCCATATGAGAAAATGACTGGTTTTCTCTTCAGCTCTCAAATAAATAGCTCCTGTATTCACAACTTTTTTTGCATAACTGAACTCCAGATGTATGGGCTCACTGTTAGGCTGGTGCTCTCCACAGCAATGGAGTGGATGTGTGCTAAAGCAAGATGGCAGTATAGAAAAAGCTAAAAGTAGCCTTGAAGTGAAGTCTCTGATTCTGAAACCAAATCAAAGACCACAGCAGAAGCACGACAAATTAATGCAATTTATTTCATTAACGTCATGATATTAACACTAAACTATTGTCTTTTCTGACTGAGACAGAAAAAAATAGACCTGTTCAAATTACCCTCATTCTAAAAGAGCATTAAGGCAGTTAAGATATGCCTTTCATGATTCAAGGTGCAAGAATTCAAAAGATTGAGGATATAGCACAGCTCAGCCTATTTTCTTGAATTTTTTTCTCACCTAAAAGACAGAAGCAATAGCTTTTGCTGCTGAAAGTCTTTAGCACCAAGAAATACACAATACATACCAAGTTCTTTCCAACTAATCTGCTTAGAGATTATTAAAAAAAAAAAAAATCAGAGTAAATTAAGTTGAATGGGGCTTATTATAAAAAAAATTATACACTTCTGTTCAGTGGTACTTGCTAAACAGTATGATTAGAAACTACTGCTGGGGTAGTGTGAAACAAATTGCATGCACAAGTGCTTTTACAGATTACACCTCTCAAGTAATTCAATCTGGTAAACGCATCAGGATTCTGAAGAACATCACAGGCCCTTGTTCCTTGCTGCTGTGAGTTCAATCAGTAGTTTGAGTATAGCATTTGGGGTTAGTGCAATACATATTCTACTGAGAAAGGGCTTTTATAATACAGGATCAACACCTTTAAGAATTTTATATGGAAATGCATTAAACGTGCAGGGGTATTATCTGAAGTCAGTGGTAAGGGCTAAATGCCAGCTAAAATTAGGTACTAAACATTATGAAATTATGTAAGATTTACACAATCATTACACAGATAGAATTAGATCAAAAGCAAATAATAGCAAGGTAGATAAAAAGATCCTTCAAAGAGCACAGATGGTTTTTTCCCTTTTTCTTCTTTAAAATCTATCAGCAGAGTCGCCACTGGAACAACTGTGATAACAGGCAAAACCCAATTACAACAGAATATGCAAGTAAGGAAGTTCTGAATCAAGTACCTTACTGAAAATAACTTTAAAAGTAGTGTTTGACAATAAAACAGTTAGAAACTCAACCTGTTCTTCATGTTTGGCAGCCTATCCACAGCAGTGCAAAATAAAGCACCATTTTAGGTCGTCCACTCTTTTCAGGCCTGATAAAAATAAAGACACAGAATTCGAAATAATCCTAACCAGTTCAATGCAAAGCATGACCACATGCTGTGAGTTACATTTCACAGAAGCCAGCACCATTGAAGTACAAAATTATTCTCCTTTGACTTGCAAACCTACATCCCTGTTTGTGGGGCAGGATAAAAGACACTGGAAGAAAGGGACTCCAAAAGAAAGGAATCCCATGAGGCACATACCCAGCCTCTTGCTGAGTTGCCATCCTCACTAAGGTTGTGTGTTCCTGTGTGTAAATGCAGTGCCTGACAAACAATATCCACTCCAGAGTCATGACCTTTTGTAGGCCAAACAGAAATCAGCTACTCACAAGGCCATAATTTAATCTGTGGCTTCAATAAACATGCAGCAGAACCGTGCTGATACTGACGTTCATTGCTGTGAGCAAATTTAAATTACTCAAATGAAAACAAATCTGTCCTAAAAGCTTGCCAGGTAGCTTGGGGACAGGAATTTGTCTCTCATTTTATTGCTAATAAGCAGGAAATGCTCAAATACCCATCTGTAGATGGACCCCAGGTGTACCAGTGCCAGTGTGGCGCTCCCAAACTGTTCCCGATAGCTGGTACAAACATGCAGAGAAGCTGAGCAGGAGGACCTCCACAGCCAGGCAGCCAGAGCTCCCTGAATAAGTTACACCTGGGAGTCATCACCCAGCAACTCATACAGTTCCCCAAAGCTGTGCCAGCTCTCTGAAAGGTTATTGCAGGCCACAAGTACAGCAGAAGTTTTGCTCCTTACTCCTTAAGCTGTTGCTGAACACTTTCAGGAGATTCAATTCCATCCCTCTCCCATCACGGGGATTCTGTTTGAGTATCAAAGCAGCTTCAGGGACTATCTGCCCATTTTTTAGGGGCTTCTCTGAGTGCTTCTCTTCTCCTTATGTTCTGTGGGAGAGTCACACAAGGAAGAGTGAGGAGCCAGACCTATCAGATTACTCTACAAATGCACAAACAAGAGCACAGAACAATTCCTTGTCTGATCTCATTCCAGTTCATTCAATACCTCCAGCAAATACATATAAAACTTGACACTTGACAGAAAAGTGTACTGTCCTTTCAATGTCACTCTTCAATAGGATATTTCCCAAGAGATATAAATTTCCAGCCTGCAGCAGAGCCCTCATTGGAAAAGGTGACCAACACATTACCTGTCCACAGAAAAGTCACAGTCTGCATGCCCATCCCAGCTTCAGCCTAACTGGAAAGGACAGGGCTTTCTTAGCTTTCCTTGTGAATAATTTGTAACTCTGCGACAGAGATGCTGAACCGACAGCAAATTCAGCCTCTAAAGGCTAAGCAAAAATGTTTCATTTTGATATTTTCTCTTCTACTCGATAGGAATCACAAAGAAGGAGTCGAGCCGTTCAGGCTCATGGAAAATGCTGCAGTCACGAGAGAAGGCAAGCTGGAATGACAGAAATGAGCTGGAGACGACCAAGGACAACAAGCAAGCAGCTACTGAGAGGCATTCTCCTGGACTGTCACCCCAGTTTCTCTCTCCAAAGGCTCAGGAGGTCAGTGCGCTCAAATCGAGTAATTTGTAATTGTTTCTAATCTCAGCTGGGAGACCCCTACTCCTCTCCCAGCAGCGGCCCTGCATGCATCCCCCCAGGCTGGACAGGAAAGGTGGGAGGGAGCAGTTTGCCCCTCGTTTGGTGAACAATTGACTGAACAACTCAGCTAAGCACGGGAGATGGTCCGCAGAGAGGTGTCGGCATTCCTACAGAGTTCGCTCAGTTATCAGATCAAGTGTTTTTAAAATTAGCCCCTGCTTCACCCTCTGAGGAAAATTTTAATTGCCGTGATTTTCCCCTTTTCTTCTCCTCCATCTCCCAAGGAGAATATAAAAGCTCCTACCCAGTCCTGGGTGTACCATGCACCCCATGAGATCCCCGTCAGAAGGGACGAGAGTGACATTTTTGGATTTTATCAGGGAATAAATACAGCAGGGCAGTTTGTGTTAGCTACAAGATTTTGGGACTGAATTTTCCCTTTATTTGACTAAACTTCCGGTGACCAGTATCAGTAAAGGTGTAGCCTGTTCAGGCTGTCCAGCGCCCCGGTGTGTTTCTCTAGAACAAACCTGATTTAAACTGCTGGGATAAAGAGCAACACCAATTTGTGGGACCACAGTGTCTTCTGGTGACAAACAGTGGCCAGGAAAGCTCCTTGAGACAAGCAGTGAGGAGGAGTTCTGAGTGCCGAGGGCTTTAAACCCAGCATGCAACAGGGTCAGGATAATTCTTCACTGAAATGCGACTTGGCAAAAATCAACGCTGCGGTGCCGAATGCCCCTTGCTTCTCAGCTATTGCCCAGCAAAAAGTGGTTGTGGATTTAAGAGGAAAAACCTCAAAAGCATTGGCTCGTTATTCTCATGACTCTGAACACTCGTTCCCCACACTTTTCGTGTACCACAGCCAAGGATAAAGATACTGCAGGCTGATTCCCATCTCTCACACCTGGTACACCCAGGTGCAATTTCACCAAATGCTGCTGGAATTTGCAGTTGCTGCTATTGCTACATGTGGAGGAAATGTTTCCTAAGAAGCACATTGCTTGTGGTTCCCAACATCCCAGCCTTTAGTCAGGAAACACAAAAAACCCAAGTGGCTTAAATTTTTCATTATTGCAAACAGTTACATGAGAGCAGATAGATTAAAAATGCAGTCAAATCTCTCTATGTAAAATACAGACAGCAAATCTGTTACCAATAGCTTCGTTTTTAAATACTGTAGTTTCTTTTAAAAAACCCAAAACCCAAGAAAAAATAGTCCTTTGTATTTTAGTTGTGTAACTTGCTATTTGCTTTTCTAGAGCAAAATATATATAAGAAATGGGAGAAAAGTAATCCAAAGCAGAAAACAGCCATTATGATGACTTTTGGAAGACAGGGCCTAGAATATATAATTTAAAAGCAGAAAATTACCTAAATAAAGACACTCAAATAGAAATTTTTTTCAGTTAAGCTTCCAGAAATTCAAGTAAAATGATGAAAATGTCACTTCAACATTAATTGTCTGAAAAAGTGAAATTCACAAAGACAAGTGAGAGAATTCTAACTTGGAAAAGAAACCCCTTTGCCTGTTACTGCAGCAAGAGGCACAACAGAGAAAATAATCCAATTAATTTACCAAAGTAACTTACATTTGTATTCAACTAGCCATCCTGTGCATCAGAAAAGAGGTTACTGGGAACAAGGAGGTAAAAAACAATGGAGTCAAACTCTCTAAATCATCCTCAGGAGACCAGCAATAACATATAATTTTTCATCAGTGATATAAAACTTAATTATAGTAAGAGATAACCATTCCCAACATACCTATAGATGTTACTGCTTTTTAGGTGGAGACCAATAAACCACTCTTGTTCCTTATAGCACCTCTCCTGGATTCAGTTAAGAGGTCAGCAGGTTAATTTGTGATTAAGGAAGATGAACTCCAGCTGGTGTTACCAGATGTTACCAGTTCGGTAAAGTTATCAGAATGCCCAAGAAATTATTGATGAAGAGAGAAATTTTATAGTCAGAAAAGGGGGCTGCAACAGGGAGTGGCTATTCTGTACAAATTGTTGGGAAAGAAGAGTAAATACCAGAAACAGAAAAAAAAAAATTATGTGATTTAAGTTAAGACAGAGTTAAGAAATAATAAAGAGGTTGAGCTGGCCAAGAATAGCACAGGCTAGACATCAGATATTTTCCTGTTAAACATTTTGAAACATATCATTAAGAATTCCTCAGTCTTCCAAAAGTTGGCAATTTATTTTGCTTTGAGAAAAAGTGCAGTTTTGAATTCTTTGTTGAAGAATTGCTAGTTCAAAAGCAGTGAACTAGCTTCAACAAAAAGCTTTTGTGATCTAATATCCAGTCCTACTTGAAATGAAGTAAAATGCACTTCTAGATATAATTAAGATATATGAATTAAGAATATGAATTAAGAATATGAATTAAGATATAATTCATCCGTAGACAGAGAGGATTGCAGCGCTACAGTCAGGGAAAAGTAAAAATAAACGTCTCCAATTGACAGCTATGAAAATCCCTACTAACCTTTGGAAACCCAACTGAAAAGAAATTAGTTTGCACCTCACTGAGTAAGTACCTAGCAGTTATAGAGCTGAGCAGCTGAATGTCTCCACCGCAGCATCTTCTGGTCTTTGTTAGCAGCATTCCTGGTTGGATTGTTAATGCTTCCTGTCCTTTAGTATTGGGAAAGTTAAAGCACAAAGCGCTTCACATCAAAACGTTAAAGCCGGTATCTGAGCTGCCACAAAGCAAGGACTGCACTGCTCAGGTGTCGCTTGCCTGCTTTAGGTTCGATAATTAGAACTTGGTACTCCTACGGTACCTTCCACAGAGAGCCGTCCTCATTAACCATGCCCAAACCACACAGAAAATGGCAAGAACTACAGAGGCCCTGTGGTATTGTCTCCCTCTGCTAAAGGCTGCTCACACAAGAGCAGCCTCCTGGGATGCTCCGCAGGACAAACCGACACAAGCGCCCCGGGACCAAGAGTAGAAGAGACGCCAGGATTAATGACCCCTGCATGCCGAAGTCTGCCCCCCTTGCAGCAACTGCAAACAGCAAAGCGATTTACTGACCAAAATCATTGCCTCGAGTGAAAACTGAAGAGCTGTGAGGCAGCAGTCAGTACCAGGAGCAGAAATTTAACCTGATCCACAACTGTGATGCTGGTGGATGTATTCTGCAATTACATGTCAGAGGACTTTTCGTGGCAAACTTGCATTAAGAACACCCGAAAATCCCCAAGCCCTTCATTGCAGCCTGGTCTCTTTAGACTGCAGAGGTCCCTAGAACAGTCAATAGCGTATGTACTAATTGCAGGTAGCAAATGAAAATGATGGATAAACATTCACCAGTACGACGTAGTTAAAATTAATGTGAATAATTAGATATTTAGGATAGCAACTTGACTGTATCTGAGCCTGATTTCTTCTTAGATATTTTGTCGTGTCCTCTTTTATAAATTTTTAGAGAAGGTTTAAAAGATCACTTTGTGGGGCTGCTTTTCTTTTTCTTTTTTCCCCCCCCGTGTCTGTGTGTGTGTGTGAACATTTCCAGAGGATCTAAGACTAAAGCAGCTGCTGGTTTCAGACGATCACATCGGCGCTGCGTAGGTAGCACAGTGCCTGCGCCGGCGGGCAGCCCTCACCCCGCCCGCGGTGCTGAGCGCCCTCCGCCTTTACCTTCTCCAGCAGCAGCGCGTTCCGCAGCTTTCCCAGGGGAATCTTTGTGCTGATTCAATCCACACCATCCAGCCCCAACGGCTTCCCCAATGCATGATGCTTTGCTTAAAACGTCCGCGAAGAATGAAACTAATTCAGTCTCCCACTGGTTATGAATGCACCTTACAGTTCATGTCACTCTCAGGCTCCAGACTCATTTTATCCAGCCACTTCTTCAGGAAACTTTACCTGCAGCACAGCACCGGGACCAGCCGGCTCACCCGCTTCCGACCACGTTTTTCCCAAATACCGAGAGCCCAGTCTACCTTGCAGCGGATTCGCCGGGTCACCACGGACTCGGCTGCAAACCAGGCTGTCAGCGAAGCCAGTCTGCCCCAGCGTCCGACTGATGGGGAGGCTGTGCCTTCGGAGAAAGCTGTCCTGGTGATGCTCTGCTTGCTCGCCACTTGGCCACCAGCCTGGCTACAGGATTTTTGCCTGCCAGGATTTACATGGCCAGTCACAAAATGCCAGAGGCGGCGTTAACCTGCCCTGAGAGAGTGGTTTGGTACTTCAGCTGATGAGGCTTCTGGTGGCAGCTCAGGCTACCCTGCTTGACTCAGCCGGCAGCTCCGCAGAAGAGAGGATGTCACCATCGGGATCACACACGCAGGCAGCAACGCAGATAGGAAAGAGTCAAGACGAAAGCAAATAAATTCAGTGGCACCGGAGGGCTCCAGCACTGGCTCTGTGCCTCTGCCACCGTGGTCAAGCCTTGCCCCAGCTCTCCGCCCCGTCCCTGCTGCTGTAGCTCCAGGGTGGAGCGCTCTTCCTCCAGAAAATCCCACTCTGGGCTTGAGGAACCTGCCTCTATTTTGCACTAAGATTTCACAGAGACAAGACTCCCTCCCCCTTCTGCGCCGGGATCAGGGCTCTTGCCCTGTCTCAGATTACACTTCCACGAAGCGAGGGCTGGCAGAGCAAAGGAGGCACCAGGGCAGACGCACAGGCCAAGCTCCAGCCCTGCCCTGCACGCTGCTTACAGTCACTTGCTCAGGTTGTTCCTATTCTGCAGAGCTCTGCATCCTCTCATTCACCCTGCAAAATCCTTGACAGACAAGGTAAGGGCACAGCTTGCTTTAGAACCTGGTGCTCACAGAGGGATCTGGTGTCCAATTCAGTGTGCTATTTAGGGAATTTTTATAGGTTCCTAAATACCATGTTGCATTAGAATAATTTTTTTTTTAAACTGTCTTCATTGAAAATAAGACAAAGTGGATTAATCTTCCTTTTCTTTAAAGGGTGACGTAGGTAACAAAATTAATTCACTGCTCAGAACATCATCTGCACAGCCACCTCTTATCAATCCTACATATTCTGAGCCACTGCTACCCAAAAGTCACACTATACAAATTCTGCTTTTGTCCATGGATCACCAGTATTGTACATTGTATGGTCCCCACAAGTCCCCTTTTGTACTGTCCATCACTACATGCTCAAATCACAAGACTGAAAATGCTGACTGCACATTCCTTACTGGATATTACTGGATCCCATGGATGGTCTGAGAATTTACAGAGGTGCTGCCATCCACACATGTAACAGTGTTAGCAGTCACTTATTTTTCCTCTCCTAGTTATAATGAAAACATCACCCCTCCCCTCAAAGAAAAAAAAAGTCATTCTTAGCATGACTTCAGGAAGAACACTACGACAGAAAAACCAGGTTCAATATTGGTAAGCAGCTAATCTGTATTTTCATCTGTTTAGTCACATTATATATGGCTTTCTTATACCAGAGGGGATACTTGACAAAGGCAACATTTTCTCTACCAATAACCTGAAGTTGCTTTTGCAAACGCTTTCCCAAGACTTTACAACTTGTAACATGAACGTTCTAATAGCTACATTTAATGTTATGCATATAATGAAGTATTTAACTCACCTGAATAGTACTTTGATAAAACAAGGCACGAGGAGACAAGCTGAAAAGGAAAGTCTTTTATGGGAGATGCAGACTACCTCTTGTGAAACAGACAGGGGCCTTTCCAGATGCTTAAGAGAACTTCCACAATTGTGTTGTTTCTTATTAGAGTGTCCAAGCTGGAAGTGTACCTGACACCTAGAGAGAAAAGTGCCTGCTCTCCTTCAACTTGTCCTCTGCACACATGCAATGGACTGTTTTACAGCCAAGCAGGCTGGTCTGTGAGACAAATGTGTTTTTGAGACCAGCACTGCAATGTACCTGTCTCCAGCTGCTCATTTCTACAACACACGTGGCAGCAGTTCCTGTGTTTTTAGATGCTGATTTGCTGGCTACCATCCAGCCCTGCTAAAAAGGGACCAAAAATGAAGGCTGCAATTCTCCAGCTGTCTCTGCCCCTTGCATGATAAAACAGGAATGTAACTGGATGACCCTGTGTCAGGAAAACTAAAAAGATTTAAGCAATACAGGGAAAAAACCTCAACTGACACTCAAACAAATCCTGTATACCACAAAAAAAGTTGCAACAAAATAATAAAACAAATTAGTACTTGAAAAACATCTGCTGAAAAGCAAGAGTGGGGAGATTCTGGACTGGGATTCCTTGCAGTTTTTTCTCCTCCCCACTCTTCCCCTCTACCCAGCTGTCTGTGATGAAATGTGAACACTGACTCAGCCAACAGCATCCTTGAACTTGTGTCCCTCAGTAGGTAGGCTGAGGGGAAAATAACCTGGGAATCAATTTCCTATCAGAACACCTGGCTGTGGGAATCCGTCACCTTGGCTGGAATCCAGCTCAGGAAATTTTTACAAATAAATATCAAACTGCAGCATGCAACAAACAAATCTACCAGCAGCATTTTTCTGCTGTCCTTTTAAAGAGAAGAATAAAGAGAGCTGAACTAGTATTTGACTATATACAACAACTTGCAACATTATTAAATCACACCTTCAAAGGTAGTGGTTCTTACACCTACTGTGGGGCACCTGATCCAAATTCTCAAACCACTTAGAATTCACTTGTTAGAGACAATTTAAAACTAGCAGGATACAAGAAATCAAAAGCAGCATCACATTTTCAAGACAAGTTCAGGTATTAGATACCTAGAAATTCAAAAGCAACATTCTGAAACACAATTACAATGCTACCAAACACACAATGTCAGGTGAGATTTGGTATGTTCCAAAGCTCTAGTTTATACTCTGTATTGTGATGCTGTGGATTATATAGAGGATGAATAAATAAGGGAAATTGGTTTTACTTAAAACCAATGCATTTTGTTATTAGAGCTTTTTACTGTAACAACTTTTGTGCAATATATCAATGAAACCCAGTATACAGAAACATAAAAGCTTGTTGGGAAAACACTAGCAGTTCAATAGCTGAGTGGATGTATCCATTATTTATGGCATCTTGTCATGCTCCATGGCAATATGCAAGTACCAGCTGAATTTCTGCTTGACCCATTTCTGCTTTCTGGAAGATACCAATGTAAGTGTAGTGACTGTGCTACCTACACAGTTTGCAGTCTATTGCTGGCTGTAAGACTCACTCACTCAAAATGAGTTATTTTATCTTTTATATTTTAAAATATAAACTGCACTGAACAAATGCATTCAAGGTAAGAACCTGACCTGGGTACACAAACAGTACAGAAAAGCAAGAGGAAAAACACATTTTGTGCACATTCCTGACAAAATTATCAGTGAAAGTTAACTGTTACATAAGTCCAAACATATTCACATGGCACACTACTCAGCAGAAAGATGGACTGGAAGCCATTCCTCTCTCTCAAAGCAGTTAAACATTGAAAAAGAAGTTATGTTAAAGGACTAGGCTTTATAGTGTTAGATACTGAAAGAACTCAACTGTAAAAGCTGGATCTGTGGAAACCCCCAGACAGCAGAGAGAGAATTCCAATTTCTCCCTTGTACACTCAGGGCATTCCAGACTGAGGCAGAGGACACTGGACAAACCAGTGTCCTCTGTTCTGCAGTCCAGGGGTGCTCCTGCAGCAGTGTCTGGGCACTACCAGCACAGGCATCAAGCACTGGGTGAGCCAAGACAACCCTGGGGTCTTCATCGTGGCACAAATGCAGCAGTGCTGGCAGCAGCCCCATTTCCTGCATGCAGTCCTCAGCACTACAGAAAGCTGGCAAAACCTCACCGTGTCCACTGTTTCTGTGTAGCAGTGACACCAGAGACTTGTGGCTTTTCACTGCCCTAGCAAAAGCAAAGGGGCCTCAAGAGAGCCTGTGTGATGCTAGGTCAGTTTGCATGCACATAGCACTTGGACCTTTCTTCCCAGCCTCATTTCACAGACATCTACAGAGCCAAATATAATTTTGTAAGGGTTAAACTCATTAATTGTCCTCATTAGACAAAATACCAAAGGGGAGGGAAATAAATCTATAAACAGAGATCAGATTCCATTTACAGGCCTGCTGCAGCAGGACTTTCTCTATAGAACAAAGCAGTTCAAGATTTACTACTTTCTATAGAGCATCTGTGATGATTTAAGAAGTCCAAACAAGTGGGATGCCAAGGCTCACTTTTAGCAGCCTTTTGCCAGTAACTGGGACACAACAAATAACTCAGAAGTGCAAAGACCGTAAGGTGGGAAATGTAGACATGAAATACAAAAACTTTGTTCAGAAATCAAAACAGACAAAAGATTGTTTCTCCAAACCCCCATTACTGACACTCTATTCAATTTCCCTTAGAATTAGTTACATTTCTCAGAATAATTCTAAGAAGCTTTAGCTAATACACAGAATCAATGTGGGTCATATACAGAACATTGTGCTGTTTGGTCCAGCAAGTCACATAGTCTGTAAGAGGTGCCTGTTCTTCCTCAGATTATTTGTGCTTCAGGAGATTTGTCAAGCTCTGTGTAGGCTGTAAAACTTTTGGTTTTTTTCCCGTTATTCTTTACCAATTTAATTTCCTTTCCAACATAAATGCAGACTGTACATAGTATCTGAAACACTATTACATCAAATCAATATAGAGAAAGATGACACTCATTCTAACAAATACTTTTTTTTTCTTAAATATTGTAAAAATCTGTATCACTCTAATAACTGTCTCACAGGGCCTCTCACTGAAGAATGAGATGAGGAGGCCTGCTTGTTCTAACAACTGCTTTCAGCTCAGCAGTTTAAGGTAAAAATACCCAAGCAAAATATTTCAGACGTTGCAGCATGCCTAAAATGTTGTTATCTTAAATTCTAGACTCCTTTTCTTGTATGTTCACATGTACTGCTGAAATTCAGGAACAAAGTATTTCAAATGCAATTCTTTCAAGTCCATTTACATAAATGGTGCTCAACGTCAGAAATTAAACATGCTGTCAACAATCTGTACAAAGGTAAAGGTGAAAAATATAATTTGATTACAAAAGAATTTAACATCATCTGTACACCACAGATAATGCTTTTCATAAGATAAATTTATCACCATCCTCATTCAATCATTCTGAGATGTTATCTCCCAATTTCTAAAACCTGTATTTTCTGTGTACTTATATACAATTAGTGTTTTTATAGTATTTCCTGCTTGACTGTGAACAGTTCAGATATTATAGGACTCAAATGAGATGAATGAGGGGGAAGTTTATGCATGTTACTTTCATGAAAGGTATTTCACTTGTCTAGCTCCAAAAGAGCCAAGAAAGGTAAGTGACAAAAGCACCAGCTTAGACTCTCTTGAACATAAATTCAGGCATTTTAATGTGTATCTCATTAAAGCTACATGAGTTTCCATGTAGGTTATTCATACATATTATGGCACTTGGACTTTCCTAACAGGTATTTAGTTACCTAGGACATCTAGGCTAAAAAAGAAAACATCTGCTAAAATTAACCATTTCTGTAAGAAAACACTTCTGTCCCAACTTTCAAACCCCTTAATTTTCCTGAACGTTGCACCAAAATACAACTGTTGATATTTGACATTCTTTGAGTAAGTTGCCTTTGACAAGGAAGTCACATTAACTTGAGTTTCGATCTCGAGTGATTTGTGAACACAAAGAAAGGACATCTTACCCATTCTCAACAAACCAAGTTGTGTCCTGCTCCTTTGTAATTACAATATGCAGTATAGATACTTGTGGATCCATTTTTTTGTTGGACTAAAGTCTCAGCAGTAATTACACACTTTGTCAGTCCAAATTTAACCAAAGGCAGTTTACACTGGCAGCTTTTTCTCCATGTAAGGCATTATTCTGACATCTACTGGCCTGGTATCCAACTGTACATCTTAATATACTGCATTTGTTATTAAAAAGGAGTATATATATTAATCCAAAGATAAGAACAATTTAGTGAACACAAATGACACACATTTAAAACAGGCCCATGTATTTTCATACGAATCTCACAACTCTACCAGTATTTTGGTAGGTTTCTATTGCTTTCTTAACTCATCCGAACTACTGTATATTACAAGGCTTTAATACAAGCAGCTTTGGGGAAGAAAGTTATATTTGGAAGGGAAAAAAAGTTGTGACAAGTGAAAACAAAATGAAAAAAAAATCCAAGAAGCTTTTTTTTAAAAAAAACTTTACTTGTAAAATTAAGCAGCATGCTATTTTGTGATTTATATTTGAATTTAAAAAGACTAATTAGACCGAAATAAAGACAAAAACCTAAAAATGGCAAGTCTATAAATAATGAAAATTTTGATTTCACTAGACTTCAATGAAAAACATTTGGTAATTAAATACTTGCTACTGTTCATTACGTTGATGAACTTTATTAGGGTTAAAACTATAACAAAGTTCATCCTAAAACTTTTCGCAATGCAAAATTATTTTCACTCGAGGAGTGTCTCAAATTGAATGCTAAGAATTACAAGCAATCTTCTGGAGCAGACACTCACATTCATAAAACTTTATACATCTTTTGGAACTAAGATATTTATACTACTAAAATCAAACATGCATCACTTCCCATACATTCTGGTATCATGATTTATATTACATTATGTAACACCATTCTTCTAAACAGCAGCAGTTTATCATACGTTTGCTCCATTTTCTTTGGATTTCTGATCTTTATCTTCATTCTTCACAATGTCCTTTAAAAGGAAAAAGGGAGAGGATGAGAGCAATCACAGAAGCTGTATTTCTCATGTGTACTGTAAAGCAGCATGAGACACACACTGTATCTTTAAAATACCATGTGAACTGGTATCCTACTCAGTTTAGTTATAACCAATTCCAGTGTCTTCCTGAAAAACTGAGGGCTAGAAATGCTCTGGAGCTTATGTGTTTTGCTTAGAACTCATTTTATTGAGATACTTCCACATACTGAAATAGTTGAATTCTGCCTTGAAACAAGTACTCTTGACCAGTCAAACAGAGGAGCAGATTTGGACTGCTGGGTATGGACAAGTCAGGACAGGAAAACATTCAGATAGTTTGAGAGCTACATGAATATTTATACCATTTTAAGAACACTGAAGTCAGGAACATACGTTGCAGGTTAAGAAAAAAACACATTTCATTTGCTACCTTTAAATAATAAACAAACATTCTTCTCTATATATGTTAAGATACTGCTGCCCTGAATTCATGTCAAAATTGTTTTTATATTGAAGTGTTTGTTCCAATAATTAGTCTACAGAAGTTTGTCTACAATAATAAAAAAATGGAATTAAACAATTCTAACCTGTTTGAGAACACTCTGTATTTCATCCATAACAGTAGCTAAATTTTTGATTGTCTTATTCAGCTGACCCTCAAATTGCAATTTTTTATCATCTGAGGTCTTCAAATTTTCTTGCAGTTGGCCAAGGTCCTTTTTTACTTCTTTCAGCTCCGCAGATAGACTTTTGTTAGAATTCTCCAGTTGTAGTATGGTTTTTTCATCCTCATCTTAGGAAGGGAAGAAACAAAAACGTCAAAGTCACTTCGGATGCCGGGTACTTTGCATCTTAATATTCTATTTGTGTGCAACACCGTAATACCAATTTTGAAAGAACATTAAGAACTGCTTTGAATTACCATTGGATAATAATTCTGGCTACATTTAGTGTCTTGCATTCAACTTGAATAAAATCTAGATCATTTAGATCGTTAAATCTAAATGGATCTTTCTACTTAAAAAGTCTCAGTGTCTTGCACCCCTGTAAGCACTTCAAAGGAACATCCCACCTGTTTTTTCTTCGAGTAGCTGCAGCTTTTGCTCGATCTCTGCCCGCACCCTCTCGCTCTTCTCCAGCTTCTGCAGAAGGCTGCCCACATCCACCATGGCTCCGTTGTACACGATGAGCCCCACGTTCTCCTCCGCGGCTCTGCACTCCTGCTTCACAGCGGGCGACGGCAGCAGCAGCCGGTTTCCTGTCGGAGTCAGCAGCGCCAGGAGAGAATCCTAACGTCATTCTCTAGCCACCAACCTCAGAAACTTCTTAAGAGAACAAATACAAGTTTGCTGGTCTAGCCCTCACACTTCCTTCCTTGCCCTGAGCCCAATTCTCCCCCATGCCAAAAAGAAGCATCCTCTTTCAAGACATCATTCTGTGCCTCTTTCCTGCAGGAATTTGTCTCCAAAACTCAGGCTCTATTCTACTACCTGCAGCTCTGAGCTTCCTGACTTCAAAACTAATGAGAAATGATGTTCATCAATATTGAACATTAACCTCTGTCCTCCTTCCTGTTCCAAGATATTAAGATGTATCCTGGAGTTGCAACATTATGTGTTGGAAGCACAAAAAACCCTGTTATTTTTGAACTGCCAAAGATTTACTTTTCCAAACTGGCTCAATTAGTTTCTGCAAGAAATCAAGAACCTCAGAACTCTCATTAACACACAGAAACAACTCTCTGGAAGTCTGTGACAAAAAAAAAAAATACCACCTAACATATCTTCCTGTAGCTCTTCGGATTCTTCTTGGTTTTCTTCATCTTTAGAAGTATCTGTTAGTCTTCTGTAAAAGCAAGATTCTCGAAGCACTACTTTATTAAGCAGCTTCTTGACCTACAACACATGGGAAGAAATAATGGTGCTATTTAATAACCAGACATCCTGTTACCTAAACAAGAATGGTTTAGCTTGGAAAACTTAAAAAAAAATTGCTTAGCTTTTTGAACTTTAACATTAACTTTAACTTTGCTTAAAATGCAAACAAACTAGGAAAAGAATAAATACAATTTAGAGACAAAAGCTACATATACAGTATGGGCATACTGTATATGTAGTATAAGTATTACAAGCTGCAAACTTCACCTTTTCACTCACAGTCAATTTACAAAATATTAATCTCTTTTTCATTGTAAATAAGAAATGGCTGCATAAAAATAAGAGATCAGGTATGTAAGCAAAGCCTTTAGAAGCTAAATTACGTTTCTCCCACTTAAAACAGTCCTGTAACATTTGGTAAGTTTTTTAGCAGTATACAAAACCTGAGCTCGTGACAGGTGTAGTCCAAGAGTGTACAGGATCTCCTCCATGTCCTTCTCCAGAAGGTATCCACAATGACTTTGATCAAAATAAACAAAAGCCATCAGGAGATCCCTGTTAACAGTTACCATCTGGGTCTTGTCTTTCTCCTACAGGAAATTGATTATGGGATCATTAGGGAGTTAAAATATCATTCCAAAAATACACCAACTTCTAACTTAACGAAAGTCTTTTCTCTGTTCATTTTATTGTTACTTTCAATCAAGTAATTAATATTACTAGCAATTACCTACTTAGATCACATTATTTAAGACTAATTTAAGCTATATATAACAAGTAATCTTTCAATATTTAGAAGAAATACACCACAATGGAATGTAATAGCTGGTAGACACAACTTCCTTTTGTTCATGCTATGTAAAAAACTGTCATAGAATTAATCTAATTATAAAACAGGAAACATCCCTGCTGCCCTCAATAATTTACTTAACAAGTGTTTTCAAAGGGAAAAATGGGTCTTATAATAAAAATGAAGCGAAGCTGTAATTAGGACACCTCTAACAAGGTCTATGCAGCTGTTAAGAAAGGTGTTCATTACTTTATCTTTAGACGCCCTCTCTTTACAATGCTTATTTCCCTCTCTTCTGTCCTCCCGTTTGTTCATTTCCTCTTCATCCCGGTCTGCAAAACAGAAAGAAAATTCAACATACCCACAGCAAACTATTATATAACCATTACTAGAATACACGTTGCCACTACAAAAGTCCACATAAACCCCAAACATCTGCAGTGTACTTCCCTGAAAAAGAATAAAAAATGCATTGAAGTGAGCCCTGTGAAATTCTGTTTTTTCTCTAGTCTTATTTTAACATAAGCCATTTATAATTTTTTCCCTGTGTTTGTTTCACACATAGGACAGAAGAGCTGAAACAAATGCTAACTAAGCCAAAATGAGTTCTGCCAACATCTCCATCTATTTAAGTGGTGTGCAGGAAATTACCACAATTCTCCCTAATGAGGCTTGACAGAGTCTGCACTCAGCTATGGTTATTCCTATTCAAATTCAGTATTACTTACTCTCAAATATTTCATATAATAGAACCCACATAAACTATGTAATTAAAACCATGTGTTTATATTCATGTTGAGTGAGAGATTACTCTTCCTATGACTTAGATTCTCCAAGAAGTTACAGATCACATCCCTTATTAGATGTGAATTACAAATGGCAGGTTTTTGTCTAAAGGTAGGCAGTACAGTAAAACTAGACTGAAAGAGAGAAAGGGATATGACAACTACTGGGATGTATTGTGGCATGCAGCTCTGTACCTTACGTGCAAGTCTTGGGGCAGAGAATCATGTGCCAAGTTCAGCTTTAAGCTCACCTTCCTTGTGAGGAAAACTTGGGAAAAAACTATGTATTACAACACTTGGCTAATTTCACCAACCCTTTTCTGAGAACCAATTGCTGTCTCCTGCACCTCCATGGCTTGTTGGGCTTTCTCAGCAACTCTTGACTGGGAATGGCACAAGGACAGATTATGGGAAGCAGCAGCACTTGTACAGAACAGACAAGCCCAGGCCACTGTTACAGACAAACTATAAGCAAATAGGAGTTTTTCTGGAAACCACAGATGAGCATCAGTTTTTTAAGGCTGGTGCAGTACTCTGCTAAAAATACAACTGAAAATGCTGGGACTGCAGTATCCACACAGTTCAAACCCACATCTCTAGCAAAACCTCTCCACAGAAAGGCAACTACCCCAAAGTACAATCCAAAAAGCACGCAAGATGTTTAACACCTTTCTGAATCTCTGAGCAGGGAAAGAGCTGCTGCCGTTGCCTGCAAAGTCCTCCAGACCCTTTCCCTGTTTCTTCAGGCTAACCCAAACAAAAACCAACTTCTTGTAACGTGGGCTAAAGAGCACCCACACTACATCCTGTCCTAGCTAAAACCAGGATGACATTCCAGAACTGAGGAGTGGGAAGTTAGGCACGTAAAAGTGGCTTGGTTTTTCAGAGGTGCTGAATACTCACATCTCCTACTGACTTCAATGGGAGTTGCGAGTGGTCTGCATTCTGAAAAAAATAAAACCACTTCTATATGCATGCCTTACTTAGAGCACCACAGCTAGTTTATATTAACTACGTTCATACAATGCCTGGCATAAAGGTACTTACACTTTACGTAGAACTAACTGGTCAGAATTACTAGAATAAAATTAGTTTAATAATGCAATTTTAAAGTGTCTAGTTCCACTGCGTTCTCCAGCTTGAAAGAACATAATCAGTGATGATAAAAAAATATTTGTGAAAGGTCACAAAATTCATAGTTCAAGATACCTTCATCTTCATCTTCAGCCTCTTCTGCCTCCATTGGATCATATTCTTCTTGATTATTGTCATCTTCTGTTTCTTCTTCATCTTTAGAATCATCTTTCCTTTTATCATCCCTCTGTAACAAAAGTTTCTAAATATTTATCTAGTCAGAATCAAAACCCAGCAAAGTAAAAGCCTTATTACCAGTCAGTCAAAATTTGCCTACATTTTTGCTTAGTCACCTAAGAACACAGATACAAATCTGTTAGAGAGCAGAATGTTAAAATACTCCCAATACACCTGTATAGTTTTTAAATTACTGAATATAATTGAAGCATATTTAAATAGATCAAAAAGTCAAATAAATTAACTAACATTACAAGAGCTGAGTTTTTGAAAGCAATAAGGTAAAATTGAAATAGAAACACTTTAATATTGATCCAGACAGTCTAGAACTGCATATGAGCTAACTGCAGACCTTCTTTTCATCTCTCTCTTCTTTTTTATCTTTATCGTCTCCAGATTTTCTTCTCTTAGGTTTTGGATCATCCGTTTCATCATCTTTTTCTTCTTTTTTTTCTTTTCTCTCATCTTTTTTGCTTTTTTTGTCCTTTTTGTCCTCTCTCTCTGGGAGAGAAATCAGTGCTTTGTAAATTCTGACACCAAAATCTCTCTGAAGCATTTCATTGAAGAGTTCTGCAAACAATGATACCTGCACATTAAGAAGAAAGAAAAGAGGAAAGAAAAGAGGAAGGAAGAAGGAGGAAAAAGGAGGAGGAAAA
>VZSE01009159.1:149718-169397 GCA_013398275.1 Promerops cafer
AAGAAGAGAGAAGAAGAGAGAAGAAGAGAGAAGAAGAGAGAAGAAGAGAGAAGAAAGAAGTGACAAAAAGTTTAAAAAGATGTATTAAAATTTTATATAATTATGATAAAATAGCTATGAGGTGCAATCTTAGCAACTTACAGCAGATCAGAATTTTATGGAGTGTCAGATTTCTTACTATCTGCTTTCAATATGGAATCCTTAAACAACTTTACAAATTCCATTCCGTATCTGAAAACCTGCGCATTCCTCTGGACACCACGCAGCGACTATATCCCTACTGTACCATGTACCAGGGACTTGGATTTTCACACAAAAATTCAAAAAAACCAAAACCAGCTAACTGTAAGTAGCACTGCTGTGTTACCTCAAAGGAATGTTCTTTGTTATCTTCTAGTCTGTAGTCCAGCAGAACGCTCAGAGACATGATGCTGCAGTCAAACTTGCCGCTCTTTGCTGCCCAGTTTGGGTGCACGATGATGGCCGGCTCATCCGGCAGGATGTAGCGTCGCTCCCGCCGCTGACGTTCCAGCTCCTCTTGGCGTTTTCTTTCCTCTTCCTAAAAAGGGACAAAAAACCAACGTGAAGCATATTCCAAAGCTGAAGTTTCAGCCTCTACGTTAGTTTTTAGGACTCACTGCTCGGAGGAAAGCAAAGGAAAGCCCAAGCTGCTGAAAGCAACGCACACCTGTACAGTACAGTGAGCTGTTTACTCCTCACAAAGGAAGAAATGGCTTCACACCTCATCTCTCCACAGATAGCCAACACAGCTTTAACAATTACCAGATGACAATTTACTTAACTCTTGATTATGGGAAGTGCAATTTCTAGATATACCTGATGCAAATGAAACAAGGGGTTACAAAATCTAAAATGCCACCATCTTACCGGCTGCCAAGAGACAAATACTGAAGTCTGCTGACAAAAAAAGTCATGGCAGAGCTTGTGCTTTATAAAAAGCCAGCACAGTCACAGCTCCCCTCCAATCCTAAAGAAAGCTGTGGCAAGAAACCCAAGCTAGTTGAACCCCATCCAAGCTGTGGGAGAATGCAGCAGCAGCTGACAGAACTAGCAAGCACGTGGCCTTTCCTCCCTCAACAAGGTTTACAGAGATATATAAAAATATAAAACTTCCAATCATCCCATACAGGTCAGCAGGTAACACACAAAAAGGCAGGTTTAAAAGCAACTAAAGCACAAGCCATTCTCCAGACATTTCTGCCCCTTTTCTGTGGCTGAGCTTTGGCTTTACTGCACAGATTTTGTTTATCTTTGTGAAACAGCAAACCAGACTAAGCGCTGCAACTACAAACTGCAAAACTGAGAAATTCCAAAACACAGTAAGCATCCAAAAGCAAAAATTAAAGCTTCATAATAAGGGAAAACAAACCCAAACAAACCATCTGCCACGTGAAGAAGCTGGACTGCGAGACACAGAGGCCAACAGAACAAAGCAACTGCTTTTCACATAGGTTTAAGGAGTTCAGGTATTGGTAAATGTGTTCACTTGTCTTGAGCATGGCTTTTCTCAGGAGGCTTGGATTTATTTTTCCTTACATTTAAGGTCAAACACTTATTGAGACACCCTTAGTGCAATTACACATATGAGCTGATTTGGCTGATACAAAGTAATTCAAACTGGCCAAGATTTCTTTCCAATTCAGCAGCTCAAGGTACAGCAAGAGTTCCCACTATAGTCACCTGAGAACAACAAAATCCCAGCACAAGTAGGCACATGCCTCTACTTTTTAAGCTTATACGTATTTAAACAAATGTTTCATATATTTAATGTATACTTAGGACTTAAACCAAATATGTCCAGATCCTAACCTCTTTATCATCTTCAGATTTCCTATCCTCCTCCTCTTCCTCTTCTTTCTCAGACTTCTCTAGCTCCTTTTGCTCTTCTTTTTGTTCCTCTACTTTCAGCTGCTTTGTCAGTCGAGCTATCAGCTGAGATTTCAGTCCCTTAGAGCTAAGGGTTCGACTTTCTAATTCTTTGCGAAGGTCATTTACCTGGTAAATAAAAGCTTTGTGAGTGGTATCAAGCAGTGACATCACAAAACATTTGATTAATAGAGAAAGTGAGGTAAAAATCAGCAGCACTGAAAAGTCAACTGTATTTTTTAAACGTGTGCTGAAAAACACTAGTAGTTACTGATACAAAAAACAAATTAAAGTGATGTTTTCCACAAAAAACCTCTTTCTGAGGAACTTTTCACAGAGGCAGGGAAAGGATTTTGTTAGAGTAAAATAGTTTATTATTACTATTGCTTTCGAGGAAACTTTTTATTATGTCTCCTGACATAGTTTAAAAAGGCAATAATTGTACAAAAATGTATCACTTAAGTATTTTAGACCCCACATTTTTTAATGTAAGTAGTAATCTGGCAGATTACAGCAGAAGTCTCGTTTTCCAGTTAAGGTATCATGCGTGACATCCTTTAATTGTACAAAGTTCAGAAGTTCAGAATAGATTCAATTAGCTGTATTCACTTTCTACACCCAGGAGTCATCCCTGCATACTGTGAGATACCACATCTAGTACCTATAAATTCAGCAAAACACTATTGAAGTATTTTTACTTAGTTAAGGGAACATACATCTGCATTTCAGGTCATGTCTTAAAAGTGAAAAAGAACAATGGAATCAAATTTTAAGAAGTGTCTGTTACCTTCATTGTTTTTGGATCCAGTTTAGACCAGTGTGTAGGCGTAGAGATCTCTTTAGCTTCCCCATCATCCTTTTCCTCTTCATCCTGACAAATAAAATTTAGAAATTATCATTCAGAAAGCTTGAAAGCATTTCAGTTATTTTTAAAATTCTGTTGCTGATCTGTGCAAGGTCACAACTGTTTCAGATAGTCTTCTCCTAAAGTTATTATTTAGACAAGTTCACACACACATTCTACCACTTTATAAATGATCACAGTGCCACTCAGCCAATACAAGCCAGATCTGTGGAACACAAAAGGGTGATAAGCAACACCACAAAGGATATTGGGGTTACACAGACACTGCTGGTCTCCAGTAACCACACAGTGGGTCATCTTCCCCCACATTTTAAATCCCCCAAATTACTCTTTGTTCAGTCAGACCTTCCCTTATTCCAAGATGTTGATCAGCCACATGGCCTGAAATTCGGATGTTTCAGACTAGTGTTTGTTCGATTTCAAATAGCACAATTAGAAATGGCCACAAGAGAGAATTTGGAAATTTCAGAAAATGGCAAAATGTTTGAAGACAGCTATTCATAAACTGAATCTCACTCAACAACTGGTCCCAGATTCCAGCAACTACGTCTATGATAAAAAATTTTCTGCGCATCATAAGCACAATTTAATTCCGTTTGTGATATCAGCATACACATTTAAAGTTAGTGAACTAGCTGAAATAAAAATAAAAAGCAACATTCACTACACTGCTGAAAGCTGGTTTACCAGTCATTGTTACCAGTTATGTTCCTCCTGTGTATGTATGTTGTGTAGTATGTGGTGTGCATTTTGTGCCTGTGTTCCTGTGCCTGTGAGAAGCAGAAATAGAAAAAGGGATTAGCGTTCAGTGCCTGTTCTCCATCAGCCTCCTTGCGTTCACCCTGAAGCTTCTCGACCAGCTGCTGCTTGTATCCTCGGGAGAGGGTTTCCCACTCTGAGCGGGTGGGAAGGCAATGCCAAACATCCGGGAAAAATAAAACCACTGTCTCCACATGAGCTGGAACTGTACGCCCCTTGTGGGTCTCCTCAGGGCGATGGTAGCGAATCTCTGCAAAACGGTACCTGTTGCAAGGGAAGAAGCATGTTGGAAAAAAAATTCTACAATACATTTTAAAGAGCCTAGATCACTTGTAGCACATCAAGTAAAGAAATTTTGCTGCAAGACCTTGAGGTTTATCTAAAGAAAAAAATTATGGAAGCCATATTTTCTCTTTTGTCACACTTGTAAAAAGGTATCGCAACTGAAAAGGAGGAAAACCAGCAAAATGCTTTTCATACAACTTGCTGTTTAGCCCAGGTAGGTTTTATGTGCAAATAGAAGTTGTTGAAGAACTTCAAATTTAGCATACAATAGGCTTTCCTGGTATGAGTACAACTAAAGTGAGTGTTAACACAGGACAGAAACTCATCAAGAGAAAATATGGCTGTATAACAAACGGCTATTTATTTATAACAAAAGAACAATGAAATGAAGTTCTCTTGACGATCCTCTCCAGCTATGCACAAAATGAAAAATATTTTCAACGCACATTCATTAAAAAAATTACAGTATAACATGTCAAAATAAACCCAGAATTTTTAATTAGTTCTTAATGCAGTATTCAGCACAGTTGGCACCAATCAAGCTGATTACCAAACAGAACATCCTTTGAGTAGTTTACCTGAACTACCAAGAGCAGTTGACAAAGAAAAAAGAGTTTTTCCAGCTTTTTTTTTTTTTTTTTAAAGTCCTGGTAACAGACAAGTATTTATTTCTACAGTGTGCTTGGCTTTGCAGTACAGTACTTACCATTGCGTGCACACACTTAAGTCAATCCCTGTAAGAGCCTTGCAACAACGAATTGCCGTCTTTATCAGCACCGAAGGGTCCTTTTCTGGATCGGGTCCATCCAGTGAGGGGGACCAGTGTCCTCCAATAGCCATAGCTTCATCTTTGCCTTTCATACCCACTAAAAACTAGACAAAAAAAGTCTTCTGAATGTTCCCCTGCTAGGGGTAAAAAGTCATTTTCCCAAAGTGCAAAGAATATTTCATAGCACACACACTAAAATCCGTGAGTAAACCGTCACATTATTTTGAAATCTGAAAATGAAAATCAGTCAAGAAAGAGTTCAGTTATTTTTTTCCACAGATTATTTCAGCAATGGAATAGGTTTAAAACATCATCACTCATTCTTGCTTTCAAGATTTTCCATCAAGTTCGTTTACTGGTATAGGCTTGTTCCTT
This sequence comes from Promerops cafer, assembly GCA_013398275.1. Classification (NCBI taxonomy): domain Eukaryota; kingdom Metazoa; phylum Chordata; class Aves; order Passeriformes; family Nectariniidae; genus Promerops; species Promerops cafer. The sequence goes on from VZSE01009159.1 coordinate 154,659, forward strand.
TGCAATGAAAAGCTTTCTAACCTGAAGACAGACAGTAATTTAAATGGTGTCTTAACTCTGATACACGTTTACAGATGTGCCTGCTTATAAGTGGTGAAGAAAAGCCACGAAAGGTGAGACCACAAGAGCATCATACCTATAAATGAAAGTATTCCCATGTGCTGTAAGCTCGAATTTAAGTGGAAAACAAGTCTGTTGTCCTGAAACACCACTGCACTTAGAGATTGTTCAGTTTAACAGATACGTTTCACTTAACACAAAGGCTGCTAAACTGTTGCTTCATGTGTATTCTCTTCACAGCTGAGCCCTTACAAAACAAGTAGGTGCTTGTAAAAAGCAGCTAACAAAGTTAATTATTTGAGTTTAACTAAGTGGAACAAAGCAGTAAATGTGATGCTACTATAAAGTGGAGAAAAAATTGACATATAAACTAGGTCTCTTCAGAGGAAAAATGAAAGCATTCAGGTGGCTACAAGCTCCTCTCTTACTGTCAAAAATGGTAAAGCTCTATAACCAACCTTTATTGCCAAAAGTGTCTGGCATTGAAGCATATTTACCTTTACAAGTCTAGCAGGATGCTGAAATCCATCACGAAGTTCTTGGGGATCCTCAGCCAGAGCACATGACTTGTGGTAGAGATCTTCCATGCTAGGACTAGCCATCAACATCACCTGTGGTGCAAGTCAGAGCAGTCTGGTGAAGGTCTCACTACGACTGATAAACAATGACCACAACTTACAAACACACCAAAACTTAACAAGGTTGCTCTATACCCTCAACAGGTGTGTAATAAAACACGATGCTCCTTCTCAGTTACTGACTATGTTCTGAAGCTCAAACTTTTAAAAAGCAGCTCTTGCTCTGCACAAACGGACTGAAAAACCAGGATGTCTGATACTTGAGCAAAGGCTTTAAGGTTTTTGTACACAGAAGGTGAGTAAGTTAAGTCTGTGTTTATCTGAATGTCAAAATATACAGCATCAAGGGCTCTAATCATGTATAAAGGACCTCTTTATCAAAACATTTTCCTAAAACCTGTTCCATCTGAAGTCTGTCATTAAAATACGTCTGAGATTTTTAGGGCAATCTGTGTTAGATGTATTACATGTTAAAGACAGATCTCAATCTACTTCCAACATAACAATAAACATTGAGATGAGTAGGAAAGAAAGGAAGAAAAAAACCACTATACAGAATAACATAAACTGCACAGAAAGTATCCTTGAAGGAATAAGGACGACTCCACTAACTACTCAAAATGAATTCCCTAAGAAATCATTCAGAGACCTTGCAGGAGCTGGCTTTCTTTCCTATAATCACATCACTGCAACTGGGTGCAGAGAATGGAAGAGCCCTCTGTAAACACAAGATTTAGCACAGCTCTAGTAACAGAAAAACAACTGAATTTCAGTCACGATTCTTTAAGCTCCACATGCTAGCTTTTTACTGAAAAGTTTACAACGCTATATTTTGCTCAAATGGCTGCAAAATATTTTCTGATCAGTTATACTCACTTTTGCACCCTATTGCTAAAAAAATTTCTAATGACTTGTGGTATCAGTGGAAAAGCATACAAACCTTAGCACTGTAGAGATGATCAGCATCAGGTGGATCAAGCACAGCAGCGTTCTTATCTATAGGATCTACTTCTCTATGCATGACATAGAAATTACAGTAGTTTCCCAGCTGAAATGGTCTAGACATAGGAAAAGCATCCACCCATGTAAACTGAGCATCAAAGAAATCGCTCGGGATATACAAGTTCTGGTAACGCCTCCTCAGCTCCATCATGTCACAGCTACGGCTGAAAGACATGGCATTATTTGAAAGATACAGCAGTTAAGAACTATTAACAAAGTACATCATTAAGAGGTATCTTAATTGGCAATACAACCATTGTATATTTGATGCTGCATATATAAAATCTCAAGGACACTACATTTGAATGTCACGGACGAAGTTTAAAAAAAAGTAACTATTAAACACTCTTCCAATTCAGGTATCTGCATGTTAGGGAATATTCATTAAACAACGCTATAAAGCTATTTTGCAATAGCATTCTAAAGTAACACAGAACCTCCAACAAGTTTATCATACAAGGTTCTTAGCCATTACATATCTGACTCTTCTTTAAAATCAGGATCATCATTCAACACCCACTTAAGCACACGTGGGCTGACATGGCTCACGGTAAGCTGTGCCCATGGCTAAGTGAACCGTAGGCAAACATCTGGCACGACAAACATACCAGTCCAACGAGAACTTGGAGAACTGAACCGTGTAACGAGGGACGACGCGCCGGGGTCTCCGCGGTGACCTCTCCCTCTCCCGTCTGGGCGATCTCTCTCGGGAGCGTTTCCTCTGGGGAGATCTTTCCCGGGACCTACGTCTCTCTCGTTCTCTTTCACGACTTAAAGAACACACACAAAATACAAATATTTTTGCAGGCTGGTAACACAAAATGATTTCTAGCACAACAGAAGCCGGACCTGCCAGAGACAACTCAAAAAAGTGAAGAAGTTTCAGTACAGTCTCTTTACAAGAGAAACTGATTACACAACTCCTTACTTTCAGGTAGATAAGAACTCTTCCCTAATTCCTAAGGGTAACACCACTCGTGGGTTTTGCTGACCCGCTCTGGAGCGAGCAGCTCAGCTCTGGGTGAGGCAAGGTCTCTACGGAATGCTTGGATCACAGGCTGGTCTACATACCTCCTGTCATCTTTTCGGTTTGGCATAGGGTCTCCACCTCGGTCATTCCTCCCAGAAAATCTGGATGGTGGGTCTAGTCTTCGGGCTGGTTGTGGCTGTGAAACCAGACGGACTGGGGGCTGCAACAAACCACCTGAAACAAAATGTACAGCATCAATACAGAATGGGGGCAACTATCTACACTTGGCAAACACTGCTGCTTACAGCTGCTTCACTTGTGTACATTTTCTAACCTAACTCTACTGTCAGAGTTATCTATTATTAACACCCACCCAAAGAAACTCAAGAGACCTAAGCTTTTCTTCACTGAGGCAAACTGACATTCTATTTTAAGTGAAATCGGTTTAAAAGCATCTTCTTGAGATGGAATCTAATATAACCTAAGCACACAGAATCCATCTTAATAAACAGCTAAGCCTTTTTGAAAACTTAAATTAAGACAGATAAACTACCTACTCATTGAACTGACGGAAAACTGAGATCCTCAGTTTAAGGCTACTCATACATAAAAATAACTGGCATCCTGAAAAATTATTCCTAAATCAATATATTACACTGCTACATCAATCCCTCACCACAAAATCTGTCTTGAGATATTTAACCAACTGATTGAAGTGGAGCAAGTGTTACTAAACACCAATGAACAACTAGGAGTAATTAGAGTGTAGCAAGCATTTATGCAAAACAACTCTGCTTCGGTTCTTCTACCCTTGCTTTTACTGTGATAAGACCAGTCCTAATATTATCACTTCTATCACTGACTCCTCAGCCACTGAAAGTTCAAGAGACTTCACAACCTTTGTTTTAGATTTGCCATGTTTGGCAGTGTTTCTTCTCTCACATGCCAACCTGGCTAACTGAAATGAATAAGTAAAGAAATAACAGCTTTAACAATACAACTGCAAAACCTGATTTTGTGGAACACTGCAGAAGATGCTGAAGGACTGCACTGCTATTAATACTTTCAACTCCCCAACTTGTCTGTGAAAGAACAGAAATTACATTGAATTTGCTTTCAGATTACAAAATCTCAACATGAACAGGAGTCCATGGGGATTTCACTAACCAGGTGACTTCTGAGCTACTGCAGGCAATGTGCCTCGCATGTAGCTGCAGGAAGACATATTCAATCTGAAAACTCAGTAGAGTCCCCTCCCTATTATTTCAGCCATTACTTCAACCTTCTGATTAACAAGAAAATAACCATCACCCACTAAGCACCAGAGTGACCCCTCAAAAAGCCATGCACCGAAGGAGCACCTTTCTGCTGTGGCTGCTGCAGCAGTGGCTGAGGCTGTGTCTGGAGCAGAGGTGTGATGGAAGCTGCTGAGATCTGTGCCTGCAGCAGGGACTGCGGCTGCGGCTGCGGCTGCACCCCGAAGGTCTGCTGAGCGATGGGCTGCAGGACGGCCGGCGGCGTCTTCAGCAGCGGCTGCGCCTGGCTCTGGTTCTGGCAGCAAACACAGCGAGTCGGGAGCGAGCCTCCACCAGAGTGAGCCAGCGCCCGTGGCACTGGGTAACCCCACCTACCTGGTTTGGGAGCGTCTGGATCCTCTGGGCATTCCATTTGAATGGCATATTAGGATTGTAAGTAGCTTCTACCAAAACTCTGTCACCCACCTGAGGTGTCTTTCCTTTAACAGCACTGCAAACATTACAGAAAATGTATGTGAGAGTCTTTTTGAGCTAGGTTTTTTGCATGGTACATTTAAAGATGGGAGAAAGTAGGCAAAGTTAATTAAAAAAAAGCTTACAGGAAGAGCATCTACCCCCAAATTCCGCATTAGTACTACCTGCTTCAGTTCAGGGTATGCACAGTAACTCAGTAATTCCCTGTCTTTGGCCCTAAGGCAAGTTTCCCAAACAGTATCAAGTTAAGACATGTAGACAGCAGGTTTTATGCTTTTAATCAGCCACAAATTCTGCAATTTCCTATTATAAGGAGCTTATAACCTCTGAGTCTCCCAGCTTTGGGCTTTGTATTAAAAAAATTCAAAAATTCACATGAAATACCTCAGACTTAGCATCTATTAACCTCTCTGACTTCCACTGTTGAATGCAAACAACACACTATTGCAAGTCCTGTCAGCGGAGTCACAGAATTAGCATGCAATCATCTAAACCTTTGATTACTGTGGGTATCACAGAGCACATCTTCATGCGAGTGCTCACAGCTTACCTAAGCTGAAAAAAGACATCTTCATCCACAAAGCCAAATGTATCATGTAGCTTAGTCACCACCCCAGTGAAGACACGCTGCTTTTGTGGCTGAGTTTGCTGCTGGCTGGAGCGGGGAGCCGGGTACGAGACAGTGATCTGTGCTGCCGGCTGGGGCGTGGACAGGCTGAGGCTGGTCGGGAGCGCAACTGCTGGCTGCAAGCAAAACAAAGGCAACTCTCAATCGTGTAAGCAGCTGCCAGACTGACAGGGAATAGGTCCTTTAGCCACGGAGACAGCCGTTGAAAAAAATTACTGTAGTTATCTAGAATAGACATTTTCAGACGGTGGAAGTTCTTTGTATTTTTTGTTGGGTTGTTGGGTTTTTTTAAAGATGACATGTTTCTTACTTTGAGTGAAGACTGGCTTTGCTTATCCTTCTTTTTTACAAGAGTCAGCTTCCCCCAAAAAGGCACCTTGTCCAGACAAAAAGCACGAAGACTGCGTTATTGTCTACAGGTAACCCATACAGTGGGCCTGGAGATAAATTCCCAACTTTGCTAGGAATAAATGCTAAGAGGTCATTCTGTATTTATATCCCACCTGTTGTGTTAGAAGTCAGTAAAGGCTGAGGCCAACACAAACCCTTCCCTAACTCAACAATTCATGTACTTGCCTTCTTACAAAAGCAGAACACAATAAGATCATGAAATCAAGTCAAACATTTTTACCTTTTTAAAGCCTGTTTAAAAGTTCAAGTGAAAATTGAACTAGAGCAATTTGCAGTGTGTTAAATAGCTGCATGTTTTAAACCCATCAAGTTCAGCAAGGTTCTTTTTAAACCTCTTTATATACATACTGTAAATACAGGAAGTTAAATTCCTTCACAAAGAAGAGAAAGATTTTCCCCATTTGTTATGTACTGCAAAACAACTGGACACTTGAAGTTCAAACAAAAAAAAAAAAAAGAAAATATAATCAACACACATGTTCCCTTCAAGATTAAGGAAAAGTGGTTGCTATTAATTTTTGAAACCAAGGCTATGCATATTTTAACATCTGGATAAAATAAACCTGTACCAATAAATGTCCATTCATATTAGTTCATTTTACAGATTAAAATACCAAGATGTCACAAATTTGCACTCTTGCATTATCTGTGTTTGGGGATGAAGACCAAACAATAAAACCAAACTAACCTGAGTTAAAAGGGTCTGCTGAGGTTGCTGCAACTTAAAATAAATAAAGTTATAAATTAATTTTATATGCTTAAGGAAATTGTACAATTCTACCTCCTCTTTACAAGTAAGAGTTTTTGCTTAATCTGAGTCAGTTAATAGTCCTTTAGGTCTTGGTCATTTCAGCAGTTTGCACATCTGTAAAACTGTGCTTGTGGGGTTAATTTTAAGATTGTATAACCCGGGTTTATTCAAAAAGGAAAAAATGCTGAATTTTTTTGAACTGAAAGTTAATAGCAATACCAAAAAAAATTTGGCAGCTGGAACAGCTTAGGCATGTAATTCCCTTGTACTTCTATTCTTTTTTAAAAATCCTGTTAAGTTTGAAGATCATAATAAAATCCAAAAGGGAACGTTTTTGGACAGCGTCTTTCCAGCAGTTAAAATACACGGCCCTGTTTGGAGCAAAGTTCAGCAGAGAATCATTTAAACATGGAACAGTACATATTTTTAAAATTTGCTTTTGCATGAAGGTAGGCAGGTTTCCATTCTGCATACATCTTTTCAGGTTTATGAACTTCAAGCTCTCTTTCGCTACACAAAGTATTACTTCTCTTTAACAACTTCCCATATGAGGATGATTTCGGAGACAAATCCTACAAGACACACAACTGACATTATTCTCTAAGTTATTTGTGATGTACACAGTAAGAATCAGACAAACCTGTTGTTGTACACTATAGAGAGTCTGCTGAGGTTGTGAATATTGCTGAAACAGATAAAAGCAAAATATCTCATAAACAGGAGAATTATTATCACAATAATATCAAATACAAGTTATCTGCTTAGCAAGTTCTAGATAAAGACAAATATCATTTAACAATTTTAATTAAAAAAATAACTAATAATATCAACATATATTATTTTCATAACAAATATTCTGAGCCTTTAGAGTGGGCCCTGATGTTCTCTTCCTTGCTGAAGTCAGCAATTTTTGTTAAGCCTGACACTTGGACAGTATTTAGGGCACATTACAAAATCATGCAAATTCCATAAAGTGGAATTAGCGATAATTAGTAATTATTATCTCCCATATACTGATGGGAGATACTTGAGATTCTCAGTTTAGATGCAGCACAACTCATTCTCCCAAAGGGCTTTCCACAGCCAAAAATCAGCTCCTCCATAGCCCAAATCCCCACCTTCGCAGACTAATTCCACTACTGCTAGCTATAAACCCAAACCCCCACCATTGATAAGACAGGTTCACACTGCAATGTTCACCATTTTCCATTCTCCTTTCCTCCTGGATCCTTTAGCTTTACGAAGTTCGGGGAGCGCCGGCCGCTGTGTTTGCTTTACCTGCTGCAGGGCCGCGGCCGCGGCTGCCGCCTGCTGCTGGAGCGCGGCGGTCTGCGTCAGCTGGTAGTTGGTGGGGGTCTGTGTGGTCAGGCCCGCGGCTGCCAGCGCCGTCTGCTGCGTGTAGATGGTCGGGGAGGCTCCCAGCAGCGAGGGCTGCTGCACGCCCAGGGCAGCTGTGGAGGGAACACGGCCAGTGAGCAGCCACGGCACCTCAGACACGCCGGCTCACGCAGGACGCAGTGTGCTGTGCTGTACGCCTCAGTCAAGCTCACCAAGGAGATGAATCAAGCTCCACAATTCAAGATAAAGGATCACATCCCACTAGCTTCTTTTCTAAATTCATCTACTGATAGTAAACCACAGCAGAGGAACAGAGACCATTACATTTCCTTCTCTGGAGCTGCTCCAGCTGTAAACTGATTTTATAGCCCTGTAGTTGTCATTCCCACCTGCACCCACCCCCAACAAACACCCCCCCCGTGTACTTTCTTGAAGGTATTCCAGGTTCTGAATGAGCCAAATGAAGATTGCTGCTCTGCTCTGTAAATTAATACATTTCAATCTATCTGAGGGTAAGAGAAAACTTTACTGTAACAGCATCTATGAAAGAGAGGCTTATGGAACGTGTCCTCTGAAATCACCACGTTTTTGCTTCACTCAGTGCTGTCTTTGTCCCCTGTGAAGTGGGGGCTGGTGGAGGAAGGAACAGCCTTGTAACAACAGTGAGTTTAATCAGTCCACATGTATAAGGGGACTCAAGCTCTCTCCAGCTCTTAATAGGAAGGGTTTGTACTGCCCAGACTCAAACTGCCTAGAAGGAAAGATTAGTTTATTTTATTGTCATGCAAGCTTTTAATTCACTGCAGAACATAAGCAAATCATGAGGAGCAGCTATGCACAGGCTAAACTTCTGAACAAGGTATGCTCAAGACTTACAGATGGATCTTTTGGGTGACAAAGAGCCCTGCAAAATGCAAATCTCAGCAAAAAACTGCAAACGTATCTGGAAACCTGCTCCCTCTTTGGCAGGACTTTTGCAAAAAGTTATCTGCAGCTGCATGATCAAATATCACTTCATTAAACTATCAGTCTAGTCCACATGTTTAAATAAAACCAGAGAGAAACTCGGCAGGGAAACATACTGCCAGCAAAAACAGGTCAGCCAGCCATCTTTAGAACTGAGCAACATTCAAGATTAACACAAGTTCTTCTCTCTTCCAAAGCCATCAAAGACACACAATGGAGTGAGCAACAGATTTACAGTATTCCTGCAGAGTTTGTGCTCCACACTGCTCTTACTGATGCAAAATGAAGCTTTCATTCCAGATCCAGGGATGCAGTAAAACACTGCTTGTAGTTGGTGATTGTTACCATAATGCTGTACCCCACTCAACAGCTCCTGAATAATGTAATCCTTCCTACCACACTGCCTTCTCCAGCACTGATAATCTTATAATTTTGGAATGACACAGAAAAGAAATACATAAACAGCACTGAAAATAATTGCTATCACTATGATCTGTATCAAATATTGCCACATAAGCATTCCAGGAAGTAGCAGTGTTTTAGAAGTGAAATCAAGCATTCTGCAGTGTACAGCATTTACTTAACCTTCCCCCCAGGAAAATTCCAAAATTTGCATTTCTTTAGAAGCCAGCAAACAAAATTCAAGGCTTCTCTCATGACAGATCCTCCACTGTCTTGATCCTCTTGCCTCCTGCTTGATCACCAGCTTCAATTTGAATATGCAGTTTGGACCATCCAGAAGGATACCCTCAACTGGATCCTCACCAATGTCTCACATAACACTCCTTAAACAGACCTTCAAATATAATTCAAAAGCTTTGCTGCTGTATCCTGAGACAACTTTCACTTTTCTTGGCTGCAATACTTTGCTGGTTCAGTCAAAGCAAATAACCAATGCATTCATCTTTCTCCTCTTACTTCCACATGCCGAGCAGAAATTCCCATTAGTGCAGAAATTTGCTCCATGCTGTTACCTTTGAACATGTGTGACTATGCCAGCTATTGTCATTCAGTCTGAAGTTCTATCCTAATGTTGTTCCAACACTGGGGGATGAAGCTGGGAAGCATTACCAAAAGCAAATTTCACAAGTTTTCACCTACTTTTTGTACCAACAGTACCCACAGAAATGCTTACTCCCAAAACCAGATCTTGGGACTATTCAGCTCTTCAGTGTCACTATGGCAATTTCCATTTCAGCATAACCCAGAATTATCTCAAGCAATTTCCAGCCCATCCTAAGACCCTTATCCCATTTTGTCAACTAAGGAAAAACAAGAAATTTTTGCCATCTCTACTGTCACTTTTTGAGCATTTAATATTAACTGGGTATCTATCGTCTACAACACTGCAGATCAACTTACTAAAAAAGGACAAAGACAAAAGACAGCCAAGATCCTCTCAAAGGATAACACCTGTAGTAACAAGTTTTGCAAAGCTGTATCTTGTTCCCACTGATTTGCCCCAAAGTATTCCAGGACTTTCATCTGACTACCTTTCATCTGTGTACTCATCTTGGTCAAACAGGCTCCAATGAATTAGGCAACTGAGTTTGCATTACTAGCTAAAAAGGAAAAAAAAAAAAGGAAAGAGAACAAAAAGGAAAAATCACACAGAAAAACAAGAGACAGAGAATGAATCAGACTGAGTCTGGAATTGACATCTGACTGCCATGTTATTATTACTGGCAACAAGCATCTGCAGTGGCAAACAATAGTTTCTTAGGATTTGTAAATAATCTCAGTAAGTACAGTGATGGAGATGCCTTCCTTCAAACGCAGTGCAAACAATTCCCCTAGCACCAAATACTGTGTGACACCTCCAGCTGAAAGGGCTCAGACAGAAATGGGGGTCCTAGGCTGCAGCTCTGGGTTAGGTAATAGACATTTCTGTTGCAACGAACACACAGACAGTATTTAGTAGTCCCTCCTCCTACTCCTAAACCCTGAAGATCTCTGAAAGTTAGGGAAACATCTTCAAAATACATAGCTACATATGTCTCCTTGGTAAGTGACATAGGTTTATTAGAATTACAGTAAAGGAGTACTCTGTGCAGGGCTTGGGACACTTCTCACAGTTGTCAGAAATCGTGAGATTGGGTCCTTGGGCTTTCAAGTTTCTTTAAGCTTCACACATTTGCAATACAAACATCACACAGCCTACTCCAAAAACACTCCTTTTAACAGGCACGCACTAGAAACCAACTCAGCATATTTGTCATGGGACATCTGTTTACAGCAAGCCAGCAAACTGTGCACCAGCTACTATTCCTTGGTGGGTTGAGATCCACCACATGCTCACCCTGTTCTTACACATTGCTTTAGTCACCTCACAGGGCCACCAGGAGCAACAGGACACTAAGCTCCAGGCACTTCAGCTCTCATCAGCTGCACCATTCTTCACTCCAATGCAATTAAGTCTTGGCACAGCAAAGACAACACCACGAATCAGGCACAACACAGCAGAGCCGGGACTTCCCCAGCACTACAGTTCTATAAAACCAGGCTTTTCATCAGAACCCTGAAAACAGCACAGGGCAAGCACTGTGACACAAACGAAAGAGGGGCCAAAAATGAAGAGCTGGAGAGGAGGAGGGAATTCTCCTTTGCAGGCATTTCTGGAGTTCGCGCACCATTATGCGCACGTTAAAAGTAATTTTCTGTAGTAGGCATGATTTAATTTATGCTTTAACAATGCTAAACCAGCAAAGCGGGGGCTTTATTCTGGTTTTAGTCTCGTGATGCATAAAAGCATGAGATGAGGAGCAGACAAAAATTCACTGTGTTACAGGTAGGAGTTTCTCTTCACACATTGATCTTTGCTGGCACCTGGAATTGCCCATCTTTCTTCTAATACCACAGGCACAGAGAGTAATTAATAAGCCCTCCCAAAGGGATCACAAACCCTTCATTACACAACATGTCAGTCGACAACTAGCGTGTCACACCTTAATAATTCAGAGCTTTAACTCATTTAGTAATTTCTTCACCAGGGATGGCCAAGACAGTATTCACATCAGTAATTAAAAAAAAAAAAATCCACCAAAAAAATCCCTAAACCAAAACAAGGAAAAACACAAACCCCCAACGCTGACATGACCTTTTTTGCAAATATCAAACTGGGTTTCTAACACCATCACTCACTGCTTCTGACAGCTTGAGAGAAACTATATATCATGTTGTTTGTGTTACAAAAATCAAGATCTCCTTCCCTCATACCCAAGCACCTCAAAGCTTTGGAGACTGGAACCTGACACTTGGATAAAAACAGCTGGTACGCATAAATACATGTAACAGCTTCAGCCAACTCTCTGAAAGTATGTTTTTAAAATGAGTTCACGAACACTGAGATTCACAAGGGTAAGCCAATATGCACAATTTCTTGGGTGCAACACAGGTGAGCAGCAGTTGAGGCTGGTCAGCACACCTGAGAGCTGACAGCACCTCTTCCTTAGGAATACAGCCTCTCTGGAAGGTCACAACTTCACATTGAAAGGGACAAGTTCAACCAGAAGCACTGTTCTTCAGCTCCCAGCAGTGTCAAAGAGCACTGCTTACCTTCCAAAAGAAGCTTCCTGTGATCTGTATTATAAATCAAAATAGCCAATTAAAAAAGCAGGGGAACAAGTATGTACTACAACAGCAGCTGGGCAGAAGAAACCTAGGGATTGGATTCAACAGAGCACACAGGGAAGAAGAGAAGATGCAGACATGGTGACTGTGTATTGCAGCAGGAATAGGAAAGGACACTACAACGTGAAGACCACACGAGGAACGTGAAGGAACGTGGAGCTAGCACAGGAAGAAGGTAAAAGTGCAACCAAATGTTACATCTTTAATGGCTCTCATATTTGAGTCACATGCTGCCGGGTCAGATGGACAGCTATAAATCCCTGCAGATGCTGCCCTCATTGAGCAGGTGAAAAATCTTCACAGCAACTGATGTTGACCAGTCCTACCCCAGTTACACTTGCACTTCTTATAATTTAAGGAGGCTCAGAAGTAGGCTGGCCCAGGCAGAGTCACCAGCATAAAAGAATGGGTAAGAGGCTCCATCCACCCCTCCTCCAGGGCCCCCTCCTGGTCCTACCTCAGCAAGTTCTAAGATGACTGCCAGCTCCTCCCCTTGGCAGGTTCTGTGCAACTTTCCCTCTGAAACAGGACATGGAGCTAGTCCTCCACCTTCCACCACTATTTTTGATGCATTAGCTGTCACATCAGCCAACACATCAAGAACAGTCCAGCCCAGGTGCTCCCATTCTTTGATTGCTCCAACATCTCCTCCAGTCTGACAGGAGAACCAAAAGCGAAGTTTCTCTCTCCCACATTCACAACCTTTTCCAGCTGTTAGGGATTTTCTTACAGAAGGAGATGGTGTCATTTGGATAAGGGAAGTGTGAGCTATTCAGAGAAACAGAGAAAAACTGCCTGTGGGCAGCTGCTTAGGGACAGCAACAGTTTAGGTAGGGAATGGAGCACAATGGGCATGGAGGAAAAGGCACAGTGGGACAAAGTGCTGTGAAGCACATGGTGAGTGGTCACTGCCTGAGAATACACAGCGTGACTGGATCAGTGCCCATGGGAAAAACTGCAGATAGAGGATTCACTTTGGGAAAGAAAGAAAACTGAGTCAGGAGAGGAGAAAGATTCCCACCCCAGACATGCACCTCCAAAGAATGCCAGGCATTCCCAACCTCTGCCAGGCTGCCAGACACAAAGCCATTGACAAAGGAGATGTGACACTGAACTTCCTATCAGACCAGAGCAACTGCAGGAGCCACACATCCTGAGCCCTCTAAGTGCCACAGCTTTGCTGAAGTCTCTTCACATTGCACAATGTAACTACAACATTGAATTAACAAATATTTGTACTCATGAAAAGCGAAAGGCACTCCAGAACTAGAAATGGAAGCACCAAAATTCACCATGCATCAAGCTTCACATTCTTGCCTCAAACTTTCTGTGCTGTAAACCAACAGGAAAATGGAGCCAGCTAGGTTTCTACACAGTGGCTTGCAATAATGACACTTCTTAGCTAAATCAAAGGAATCTCTCTACCATTATTAGGGCAATACCTCTGGCTATGGGGACATTTAAATTCTGATTTAGCATTAAAAAATAAATACCCCACTTCTCACCCAAGTAACAAATTTTAGAGAACTTTCCACTGCATGGATTATGTATAATCTTTTAATAAAATAATTTGTAAACATTGATTCAGGCTGCCCTGGACATGAAACTCGGGCAGCACTTAAAAAAAATCTGTAATGCCTTACTAGAGCTGACATTGTTTAGTTTAGAACCATGTAATTTAATAAGAGGTAATTTGATTTACACATCTTTGGATATGAATAACTTGATACGTTGTTTATTGACTGAAACAATCAATACAAATTCACCTGGGATTTTACTCACACCCCTTAAGAAAACCAAATAACAAACAAAACCAACAGACAGTATGACCAACAGGCAATGACTTTTAAAGTCTGAATTGTGGGAGAAAACTCCCAATTTAAACCACTTAAATAGACTTTAGGTAAGTTAGTTAGCATCGTGCCACTCTGAAGTACATACCCAAGTATGGAATCTCCAAATCTACTAGATGACAGGGTTCAAACAGTGAGTGTAAACTGACCTGGCTGAGACACCGCAGTGGCTGTAAACTGAGTAGCCCAAGGGGGATTTTTCTGTCCTCCAAACTGAGCCATGGCAGAAGGTAGAATCTCCTGTGTGTCTATCTTCTGTAACTGCAACCTAGTAAAATAAAGCGCAGCTGCAATCTTTGAAACAAAAACCGTCAGGCTATTTTAATTCTGGGCCAAAAAAAAAAAAAAAGAAACCAACCAACCAACCAAAAAAAAAACCTTAAAACCAGAAAAAGAAAAAAAGAGTCTTGAAATATTAGTTTTACGTCCCTAAAACCTGATGGGCAACATGCGTCGTATGGGAAACACAGAAAGTTTTAACTCAAGTTATTTTATTTTCCTAAGGCACAGTCTCTATCTCCCACTTCTTAACAATGGGACTAAGGCGATTCAAAACGCAAAAATGCATTCCCATTTCCAGGAATTTTAAGGGAAAGGTGATTCTGCGCAACCAAGAATTTATATTTGTTATTTGTTTTCCATGGCGGTGCTCGGCCGCCGCGAAGAAGCGCTGGCGGCAGCAGGCCGCAGGCGTTCCCCCGCGGCTGTTTCCGTCTCCGCGCACAAGGGCACGGCAGCCACGGGAACCCGGGAACCACGCGCGCACGGCCGGGCCGGGCCGGGCCGCGCACCAGCCCCGCCGCCCCGCTCCGGCCCTCGGCC
>VZSE01009159.1:169628-231674 GCA_013398275.1 Promerops cafer
GGGGGAGGGGCCGCGCCGCCATCTTGGGCGAGGCTGGCGCGGGCGGGGCCGCGGAGCCGCCATCTTGCGGCGGGACCGCGCTGAGGGAGCCGCGGGGCCGGCGCGGTCCGGGCCTTTCAGGCGTCCCCTTCGCCCCCCTTGCCCCACCAAGGGCTCGTCAGTGCTCAGACACACCCCACGCCACCTCACGGTGCCGTATCGCTGCAGGAGATAGGCACCCCTCAGCCCCCTCGCGGTCCTCTGACAGCCGACTGTACGCGCACAAGCGTTCGGGCGATTCTGTGGGGAAAGGGTCATCTGAGGTGAAGGCAGAGCAGAGGCACCAGAGACGCATCAAAGCGCTTAAGATGCTTTGAAACGGAAATTGCAGCCAGGATCAGTGCAGTAAGTAGTTCAGGAGTTCTGGGCAAGAGTAATTTCTCTTCTTTCTTAATCTGAGTTGGAAAGGACTGAAAAGGATCGTCGAGTCCAGCTCTTCAAGTGAGTGGCCCATTCATGTAGGCATCGATCGAACCCATGACCTTGGCGTTGTTACAAAAAGCTTTCCATCCCATAAATAGTTTTTTACACGAGTTTGTTTTGAAGTGAAACAGACACGTGAATTCCTACCTACATTTGAGAGTAAGTCAGCAAGACACACTTCGTAACTGAAAATAGGACTTTGAAGTGTTACATTGTCATTAAAAACAGAAGTTGGTGATGGAATAAAATCCTGAGAAGCAGCAACATCTAACTCACAGTGAGGTGGACTATCTTGTAGGAGGGCATCTAGATAAAGAAACAGATCATCATCAGGTGCAACTAAATTTCTGCCAGCTTTTGGTAATTAATAATATATAAAGACAGATCTGCCTTTGCTGATTAAAATATATTTCAACTTAGATGAGGGTTTAGATGTTTCACACTCAGAAGCATAGTTCTTACTTTTTAAGTCTGCACATTTTAAACCTTGTCTCTTCCTGGCTTAACTCCATCCAGCTCAGTCAGTTGACTAAAGCAGAATCTGTACCCTTTAACCTGGAGACAAGATTAAATGTTAAAAAGGTTGCAGGACTTTCTCCCACATTCTATGTGGAAAGGACAATGCCAAAACTGTATTAAAGTAGAAAGTAATTGTAAGTGAATATCAGAGTATTGTGAAGTAGCTCTATTCTGCACTCTTCTGGCCCACGGTCTTTTTATCAGATGATAAAGGCTCAAAGAAGGTCTCAGAAGCTCACAGGAACCACAATCCTGATTTCCTGTACCTCAAGTAGAACGTTTTGTGTACTTTCTCCTTTCCAGATGCATACTGCCACCATTACCTGGCAGATTTTGCCACTGCCATTTTTAGTACACTAATGGTTCCTTCTGAATTGTTGAGGTCTCTGTATCCTCTACTCAAGACCAACCACGCTGTTGTGATGAGAAACAGCTGTAATGGAATTGGCAGTGTTAAAATATGTGCACTTCTAGTCTTGTTTCTTAAAACAATTCTAGGCCCCCAGTCTATCTTCTAAGTGCATTGGACAATTTAATCCAAAATTGATGGGAGGACAGAAGTCTGAAATACATGAGATTTCTACAAATCACCTTAAAAAAATGAGGCAGGTTGAGAAAAAGATACAAATTAAAAGGCAAAACCCATAAAGCAGATTGTTGCTTCCAGCTTTCTGGGTGGCTACAGGAGTTAAGAATCTGCTGGGGATATACTGTGGGGAGAAATGCTAATTTTAAGAGTTTATAATCAAAGAACATCACAAATGTTTTTGCACAATCAGTACATTTAACAAAGAGGACTGGAAAAGCACAAAGAAGAGAACTTAGTAGCAGCTACAGTTCAAATTGTGAATACCTTGGATCTCTGCCCATTGCTCAGGAAATCCATTGAGTTCACCTGTGGCAGCTTCCACAGTGCTGTACAGGCTCTTTCCTGGGAAGCAGAGACAAAATCACATTTGTCACCACACCAACATTTCCTGTCTTCAAAGTGCCCCTGAGGTGTCTGACAGCAGTAACTGTGAGGTGACCTGAGCTCAAACAAGGTGTTTGCTGCAGGGGTTTTGCACTCTGGAAGGGGTGCTGGGTGCCAGCTGCCCATCATCTTAGGCACTGCCTTTGGAAGTGTGTTCAGCCTCAGAGCCCTGGAAAAGTGCAAGTCCTGCTTTTGTACAAATGCTTTGTCTTTCTGCTGCAAGTGACAGCATGGGTAAGGCTGGTTGTAAGGAAATTTTAACAACTGAGTGCTTCACCACTACTTCATCTCTGTACATGATTGACACTGTATAGAGGATTCAATACCATAATCAATGCATTATGACTGAACACCTGTTAGAGAGTGTCCTTCACACAGAAATTAAGCACTGAACAGTTGTCCCTGTACAGCAGCAACAGAACTACTGTGAGGTTTTCCTGCATCAGGTAGAATGAAAGTAGTTTCAGGTATCTTCAATGTCTGCTATGAAAGAAAAATGTAGAAGGAAACGTGGAAAAGGCTTATTTTTGGTTGGGAAAAAAATCCCCAAACACCCCAAACATTTAATTGTATTTGTATTATGCATTTTGGAGACAGAATTGGAAGAGAAATTATGATCTTCTAATGAACATGCTTTTGATAATCTGTACCATTGATAAGACACAGAAATCAGTGTTTCATACCTAACATAGAAGCTACTCAACAAAAAGTGATTAAAGATGCTGTATCTGTCCAGACAAATGCCACTTACAGGGAGATGGTTATTTCACTCGATTTTGATGATGAAAAATAATTATATTATTTTTTCCATATTCTTGTTGGAAATACATTTCCATGCATCCTGTTCAATTTCTGAATTAATTTGCAGATCTAAACCTGTCACTATTGGAACCTGCTTTTTGCAGCTCTTGATGGAGTTGTTTATTTATTCTCTTTAGAAGGCCAGAAGAGATCATTCAGAAGGAATCAAACACATTTTTACTTTTCTAGATATCCAGAAATGGTAGCAACAGTCCAGTTAATGGCTTTTTGGTGCTTAAATTGTAATAAAGTGCAGCATGTAAGCATCTAACCAAATTATCATGGATTTTTTGGTGCACAAAAATTTCTCTTGTAGTCTTTTTGACTATAGCCATATGTACTTCACACTTTGCCAAGCGTATGACACAGTCAGTACTGAAATTTAATAATAAATATAATAAACTGAACTTTATTACATACTGCTGTACAGAGTATTTGACAAAAGTGTTTCTGAACTGGCCAGACCCCTCAAGAATACAGGAAGGATGTAATAGAATTAAACCAACCTGCTCAGATTTAGCTGATTGCAAGTAACAATTGGTTGGTTGGTTGGTTGGTTGGTTGGTTGGTTGGTTGGTTTTAAGAGTCACAGGGTAAGGACAGAAAAGCTTTTGTGGTCTACTATATTGCAATAAAATTAAATGCATTGAGAACAGACTTCTGACAGAGTTTTAAATGAGTAAAAATGTCATAGCTTAAATAAAATAATTCTTAATTATTTTGTATGTAATAGACACCAGAAGCACAGGGAAAATTTTTCATTTTGATAAAAGAGAGAATTTTTTTTCAGTTAGAGCAATTGAGAAAATCCCCATCCCTGGAAGTTCTCCAGACACAGCTGGGCAGGGTGCTAGAAAATCCCCATCTAGGCTTTCTTTTCCACTAAAGGTGGGACTGGGTGATGGTTTGAGGTCCCCACCAACCTGGGGTGCTCTGTGATCTGTGATATCACATAAAAAAAAAAGAGGTAATTCACCTTGCCCAGGAAGCACAAGAATGGTGGCCTTTTATTTTAAGGATTCCTTTTTTCTTACCCAGTCTGACTTGTATTCAAGTCCTCAGTACCTTCAGGAAGGCCCCATTTTTGTTTTTCTGGGTGTATTGGGTTTGATTGCACACACAGAAAAGATTTCTCAGCTCTCTCCGTACAATCTTGGGGTAACCCAGCCATTTGAAAGCCAGAGTAAAGGTGCAGCTTTAGACAGGCAATAAAGAAGAGCAACGAGAAGGAAAATCCTGAGCACCTTTAAAATCTCAGTTCCATTGCTTGAGAAGCAGGAGATGGAGAGCTGAGAACCCATTTCCCTTCCAGCCCTGCCTGCAGTGCTCAGCCTCTTCCCACAGCAGAGCACAGGCCTCTCTCCCATCTACAGGACAGACAGACAGTTGCTGGTGCAGGACAGCTGAGGGCACAGACTCAGAGGTTTAACTCACAGGCTGCCACGAACAGGAACTGCAGGGAGCATCCTGACAACTTCTGTGACCAACGAGAGCCCAAGTAAGGCCTCCTGCAGCGGGAGACAGCAAAGGAGCACGACTGAAACTCTGATTTCTACTGTTTGCTCAGATGCAATAGCAGCTGCATATCAAGGGAATACTTGCCTGTATTCTTTGGGGGTTCCAGAGCCTCTGGCACTTGACAGGCTTGCTGCTGAGCGCTCTACACACAACGCCCTTGGGGTTTCTTTTAAATTTTTGTGAGTACCTACTCTAGGCAGAGCTACAGCCTAAGGAGGATTGTTTTGCAGTGACACACCTGAACCACTTACAGCCTCTTACCCTCATAGAACAAAGTAATTTGCAACAGCACAAAAAAATCAACAAATCCCACCCTTAAAATCTGTTGGAGCCATAATCCAGGTGAGTCCTTACAAGGCTTTCTGCTGTTGCCGAAGTGCGTTAGGGTCTAGCACTGGAGTGTTTGCTTGATGAAGCACTGGCTTAGTGCTTCCTTTCCCTGAAGAGATTCCTCAAGAGAAGGGAGTCAGTCACCCTCATGCAAAAACAGAGTCCATGTGTAAAACAAAGTGGTCACAAGAAACTGAACTGCTAACGTCTTACAGCACAGGAAACAAAGGTTTTGCTGTTCTGAGCTGAAAAAAAGGCTACATCATGCCTCTAGCAGCAATTTAGGACTCCATTAGGATCAAACAGCATGAAAGGATTACCCAGTTATGTTACAAATAGGGATGTACACATGGTAGAGGCAGGACTGTAAGTAATTTTTGGCCTGGTGTAAAAAGGCATGGACATTTTCAAGAATTCAAGTGCTAAGAACATAAGGATTTTGTATTGGTGGTATATATCACAAAAGAGTATTCAGAAGTAAACAGACTGGACATGGAATTGGAGGCCCATCTTGGGGATTGTACTCCAGCCAATGGTTATTGAAACAGCTGGGTTTAAATTTCCACATTTTAAATACTTTTTCAGTTTGTCTAAGATTAAAAACACAGATGGGGATTGCTGGTATTTTATTTCAGACTATCTAGGCCGCATCTTGAACCAAAATGCTAACTGAAGCATTACCTTGCTTGTGTGTAAATCACATTTGAATATATTGCTTGTTCTGATATACAGAGTGCAGAGAAACCCCAATATTTTGATGAATACCCTTCTGAATGTAAACATACTCTGTGTAAAATACTAACTATCAACAGCAGTAATAAACATTAGCATTGCTGAACAGCAAATCCTGGTGTTCTATGATATGTAGCAGTGTAGGAATACTACAGAAAGCTTTTAACTGTAGCACCAGCAAAAAAGCTTATTTTGCAGCTTAATTAATTGTTAACAATTAACACCATTTTAGTAGGCATTGCAATCTAAGGCTTAAGAATTTAAAAGCAACCAACTGTAGTACATCAATATTCTATTACCTTGTATAATGTATATCAGAAATCCAGGATATAAAAAAAGCACTAAAGCCACGTCCAGGTGGTAAACACACTTTTGGCAGCAGGGATGCTGGGGCAGGTAAATCTGGTTTAGTTCTGTTCCCATAAGGTGGAGGTGAAGCTGTGTTTTAATGTCTCTCTATGTAACGTGCTCCACAATGTCTGAGGAAATGCAGCTCTGACTGGGATCACACTGCCCGGTGGGAATGCCAGGGGGAGGCAATAGGCAGGCAGCTGGCAGTACCTTAGAAGGACCTGGGAAACGTTCCTCATCGCTGGCTCTGCCTCAGGAATGGTGTTCTTGGGTCTGCTGCAAGGCTTGAAGTGCCTTTCAAAATCCATGTGCTTTCTTAAGACACCTGTGCTGGGGGCTCCTAACTCTGACAGTGAACCCTGGAACGTGTGACTGTTGAACACAGACTCAATAGTGCAGTTCAGACAGGGCCTGAGGCAGCTTGGGAGATGTTGCTATAAAACCCCAGTAGTGATTATCCTCTAAAAGAGCAGCTTACATGGGAGGGTCAAGGCCTCCCTGTTGGATGATCACATCCATCCCCCAGGAATTAGATGTATCATATCTCACAATGTAGTTTCTTTCCAGGGCATTAGTGAAGCCAGAGGATTTTTCTGCTCTCTAGGAGATTCCAGTTACCGAGAAGATTATTATTTTGCTGCTGCATGTACTGGAAAAGGAAAAGAAGCAAGTATGAGCAGAGTTGTATTCCTCCTTTTCTTCAGATCTAAACAACAGGTATTTTGTTTAGTACTGTTGTGCACTACAGTGTCAGTAAAGCAGGCTAGTGCTGAGGTCTGTTTTGAGAAAAAACCCCCAACCATACCCTCTGATTTGCAGCAAATAAAACCTGAAATATTTTCAGTGGCTGGTAATTAAATGCCACAGTAAATGATTCCCATAAGCTTGCTCTGACAGGTAGCAAAAAGAGACATTGTACAGACGTGTTCACAAACTGTTTTGTCCTTTGTAGTCAGAAAATGAAGTTCAGATTTTCTGGCTGCTTGTCTTGCTTCTCTTGACCTGGGCACAGGTCAGCCCAGCCTGAGGCAGACTGAGAACAGGGACTGGATTTATGCCTGTCCCTTTCCAGGGCAGAAACCTGCTGACTTTTGGGGTGAAGCCTCTGTAGGTCCTATTGATAATTAACAAATACATTTCTACACATGACAGTGGTTATTATTGCTAAGAGCAGGAAAGAAAAATTAGACGACTAAGTGCAAAATAGAAGTATAAAATTTATTTAAAACCACCCACAAAGTTCTGTGTAATCAGGAATGATACAATTTGTAATAGTCTTTTTAAAAACTCATGACAAGATTTAAAATATATTTTCAATTACAGTATTCATTTAGCCTTATTCAGTTAGGACAATAAAAAAAAAAGAAAGTTTACGTTCTAAACAGATGAGACACACAAGAAAAATAGAACAGAACAGACAATTTCCACAACGACAATTTTTACATGTATGTTTCAATACTAGTATCAACATTTCAAATGCATCTTGCTACATAAACATGAAATCATGTACAACAACTGCTTGCACCAAAAAACATAGCTTAATTAGATCTTTCAAGTAACATGCAGTCACAACTCACAAGTCTTCAAGTACTGCTGGTAAGGGTTCCCTTGTCTGCAAAGAAGATTTTAAGGTTCAGTTTCTCAGCTAGCATAACTCTGCCCAGCTCCACCAGCTTCAGGGAGCTATGCTCAGTTATACTAGGAAAGAATCAGGCCCCAAATGTTTTTTTGAGAAAAGAAGTAATTTTTACACTTTCTCCTGTAAATACTGTGACATAATGAAGTGCTTTTTCTTTCTGATTTTTTTCTCCCAGTACATCATCTTTTGCCTAAAAATGTTAATTTTATGTTTCAGATTTCAATACAGTAGGTTGGTAACTGGGAATAAAACCTCAAATTCAAAGTTGAAAAATAAATATCAAACGCATCCCAAGGAAAGAAGGAAAGATTGAAAAGAAGAAAGAGAGAAGGAAAAAACCCCCATGACTTTTATTTCTTTTGCTTTGGCATATTGTTAATCTGTTATCTTCCCAAAGCAGGAAGGAATTCATTAGCCATAGCATTTCAGTACAGCATGTCCTGACATATTTATGTTCTTTCTTAATGACAGCAAATTCTGACCAGTACTTGTGACCTGGCATGATATTGTAACATTTTGAAGAGCTGTCTCTTCCAAACTGAACAAATAATCGCAGGATAATTCACTGGTAAAGACTGAAATGTGTGAATGTTTGCATTGGTTAGAACTGGCTTTCTTTTAGCAGTACTGGGATATCCCGTTTGTTCTTCTTGACTACAATTATTTTTTCATTTAGAGGACAAGAGCTTCATGAAGCTCAGCTGCTGCCTTTTGAGTTGCATGGATTAGACAGGCATTCACAAATTTGGTACAAGATCTGTTCTCATTAGGCTCTGCAGTATCACTGCAGTGTAAAAATTTAAGAAGGAAAGTACATTTCCTTTTCCTCAAACTTTTTTTGAAGGAGAAGTTTGCATTGCATAACTGCAATGTAGCAGGGCTGTTGTTTACATAGAACTTCCATGGGCAACAAGGGGAGCTCTGCAGGACTCACGCACGCAGAGCAATGCCAGGGTTGTCCCTGGCAAGTAGCACCACAGTCAGGGAAGGCAGAAGGTGTTGGCTTTGTGTCCCCAAACTCACCAGAGTGTGACAACAGCACACAACACTACACACTCTGCTGGATGTGAAGTCAGGACAGAAGGGAGTTCAGTAGATTGTCACAACCCCAGTCTATATCGTCAAGTAAAGGGATCCAAGTTATGATAAAGGGTAGCAAGTATTTTAAGAAAAACTACCACAAAAATAGCATTTTTGACAATTTTGTGAGATTTCTGGGCTGGCCATTACCTAGAGGTACAAATCTTTTACCGCATTGTCTTTGTAGACAGTGTTGGGCAAAGGACAGCCAATATAAGCAAATATTTAAAACCTGGTAAAACCCAAGCAGGTCTCTTTTCAACCTGTATTTCTAAACTAAGAACAATCTGGATGTTACTGGCCAGTATGTGCACAGTAAGGATACCATGAAATTGATTTCAGATGATTGTACAAATCAGTCATTTGGTAACTGTTTTAATTTATACTACTGACCTTTTATACTCTGATCAGGGTGATGGGATACTCCAAAGGATGTAAGCTAAAGTGACATCCATTTAAGGCCCCTTTATCCTTCCAATGCAATGCAAAGGACAGCAGTATAAATGTGAATCAGGGCCTCCATTCTTACTTTTAGACAACTCCCAAACCCTAGACCCTTTTTCCATTACAATATAATCAAAATACAGATATACATGTAAAATATTGATCAGGTCACAAAACTTTCCACGACAGCATTAAAACGTTCTGTGGCAACAACTGCACTACTGAACATCAAAACTAGCAGCTCCCTTGCTCCCCTGCAACAGCACTTCTTTGGAACACAGTTCATCTGCTGTAACTGGTAACTCTGTAGTTTAAGTGCCAAACCTGTTCTCCCTACATATGTAGTTTTCGAGGTGTACACCTGCGCTCTGTGACTTTGTGAGGAATGTCTGTAAGGTGTGCAAAGTGTTGAAAAAAGCACCATTGATCAGTCACACCACAGCAAGTCACTTTCAGTTATTTAGCACCCCAGTCTTGCATTAACTGCGAGTTTGCTGTTGGAAGATTCTGGCATTTGAATAGAAGTGTGTGTGGAAAAATGCCATATATAATGGCCCAGCAGAAGAAGAAAGGAAAATATACTGTCTGGAAGAATTAAGGATACAGCATCAAGAAGCATCTTGTATCTTTTAAAACTGAAGCTTAGCAGTACATGGTTAAACACCGTGAGCAATCATTGGGATAATGAACTGGGGAACTGAATTAGAAAAAATCCTGAAGTCTTTATTCTCAGAAAGACAAAGAAACAGTGATGCTGACACCTCAATACCCTTTAATAAAAGGCAGTAACCACCTTAATTATTTTCTTCTCAAGCTCCTTCAATTTTTTGCCACAGAGGAAGAACATCTTTTTTCCAAGCAGTCCTATGTTAGTTCAGGCATTTAACGTACATAATACTTGGATATCTCACACAGACTGATGTAAGATTTAAAGAAGATGTAAAGAAACATTCCCACTCCTGCAATCATGCATGAGCTGCAGCAGCTGTCTGATGTCAGGAATTGAGCAAAGCTGTTAAAAGTGACTCAAAAGACAAGAGGATACAGAGATGCTACCAACATGAAAAAATCCTGTACTCTTGAGAAGGAATGACTTTTCCTTCTCAGAGGATGATGGTTTTCTAGTCTTGCAAAGTCTCTTTTGTTTGGCTACTTGCGGGTACAAGAACAGACTGTAACAACTACATTAAAAAAAATCTGAAAATTAACTGGAAAATTGATTATTTGATTTTAAAAGTAAGAAAACAGTGATTGTGACAGATTATGAATTGTCCCTCTCTGTTGAACTTAAAAAAAATCCCAACTGTAATATTCTAGGCTCTGTATGAGAAAACATGAAGTAAAAGCCCTAGAACTGTCACATACAGAATGTAAGATCAAGGAATCAGTCTGGTTTGGGTTGGAAGGGACCTTAAAGCTCACCTCTTTCCTACTGCCTGCCCCCCTTCCACTACACCAGGTTACTTCAAGCCCCATCCAACCTGGCCTGGGACACTTCCAGGGATGGGGCACATCCACAAGCTCTCTGGCAGCCTGTTCCAGGTGTCTGAAAGAAATGGATTTTACGGGGAGAGTCCCAAGGAGAATAGCTTCATAGGACATTCCTGAGATGAAGATGGCTGATTTCCATACAAAGGAGGACTCACGGGCAGGCTGACAGCCATGCTGCTAATGCTGAGTGCTGAAGCAGATCTGTGAAGGGAAAAACTTCTGGAGTAGTTACAGCACTGAAAGCATCCAGCAGCGGGTGACAAAGTGAGCCAGCACTAAGTGACCACAGCCAACCACAGCTGATGATCCAGAAAGACCACGGAGAAAGGTGGCCAGAGAATCCCGTGTCACCTGTACACCGCAGAAAGTGATACGTGCTAATCAACACTAGCCACATTAAGTGTTTTGCAGGGAGACAACACAAAATCACGTAGAACTAAGTCTTCATAATTTAGTCAAGTATGTGACAGTATTGAGAAGTTTTGCCTATTCTCTAAAAGAACCAAAAAAGTTTTAACAAGGAAGTAATAAACACAGGATATATTCACGCACTCCTTAGAGGAAGTGATCCGTATATATCCTGGAGCCTGATTAGGTTCTACTATTAGAAATCCTTGGTCTTTCAGGAAACCTTGAATGTAAAACTCTTTCCTTGATGTTATAATTTTGTAGCAACATCCTAAAGCAAGATGTAGACAACTTGTGAAGACTGACTAAACATCAGATAATCCCAGAAGAGACTGAAACCACTTCCTGCATTGTTAAGAGTAAGTAGCCACATTCTCTAGATTTTTGACACTGGTCACTCTGTTTTAGATTCAAGGAGAATGTAAGTGTGTCACAGACTAACTAAAATTAACTACTGAATTTAAACTCAGATGGACCAAAAGAAGTGTTAGTATAAAGAAGTACCATAGCAACTACATGTACATAGAAGGTTGACTCAAAACCCAATTGTACCTTCACAACTTTGCCTGTGATTTACTTATGCTGTGCAAAAAATCATTAAGGTTGGAAAGGACCTTAAAGGCCATCAAGTCCAACCAGCATCCCACCAGCTTTCTATATTCTCTGTCTTGATGGTGGCAAAGGGCAGCAGGCTGGCGATGACAGCAGTGCTTGCTACCTCGTTTCTCCACGCTTATGGAGAACGGGGGCCAGCTCTCTCCCTCCTTTGCTATTTTTTTTAAACCAGTATATGCAGGCAGAGAGCAAAGGAGAGATTCCTGCCCGTGGAGGAACTGTGCGAAGAGGTGAATTTGTACATAATACCCACAATGAAACATCTCACTGGTTAGAGCAGTGCTGTGACACAGACATTGCAGTGCAGTACCATGGTGTCACAACCATCAGTGGAAAGGTATTCCCTCCACACTTCCTCCTGCAAGTCAGATCAAGACCTGATAAAGCAGGAATTCCCAAGTGTGATTGGACTGTTCCTCATCTCCAATTGCCACTGAAGAGCAGATCATCACGGGTCACAACCTGGCCGACAGCTGTCACACAAGAAATAAAACACAATTTTATGGAGCAGACGTCACAAAGACCCTAATCTGAATTTCAGTGACCACAATAAGCCTGAAAGAGTTTGTCCCACACTGCCTGAATGTAACTGGTGTTAACATACAGAAAGCATGGAAGTGGCCATGCAATTGAGTTTTCATATATCTGAGAGCACAGCCATTTCCTTCTGATAGCCTAGAAATGACAGGATTTCTATGGAAAAGAAACCACCATATATATAAATGGACTACAAACCTGATGACTGCGTGATAAATGGAATTAATTTCAACATTAGAGAAGCTGCATGGGAAGTGAAAGAGCAAGATTGACCTCTGAGTCGGCACAGATGTTGGTCAACTGTTGTCCATATCCATCCAATTAAATATGAAAATTGCAGGAAAACTAGATGAATGAGCACTTTGGAGTCAGCAGGGCTGCAGCAGTGTGAACAGGACCCAAATTTAATGCACCATGTTTACTTAGTACTGCAATGAAATTAAAAAGGTCTTTAACAAACCCCATACAGTTGTATGCTACAAAGAATCTTAAGAATTAGACAAGCTGCCATTTACCCATGCTTAACATAAAATGTTGCTCAAGATACTATAGTTATTTCCTGTTCTACATCTGGAGGAGCACTGTCATAGTAACATAAGGACTTTCACCAGCAGTTAAGATTCTTAGAAAGTCCTTTAAAAAATCTGAATACAACTGTTACAGGTTGAAAGCTGCAAGTATTTGTAAGTACTTACAAAGCTTCTTGGATTTTGTGACTAAAGTATTTATAGAAATATTTCTTTCTATTTCCTGCAATACACTAGCATGTGAAAAATCAGTAAATTCACTATTTAATTGGACACAAGTGCAGTGACTCCCACAGGGAGTCAAACAGAACTGGTCCTGCAACAAGCCCTGCTCCTCCCCTCCACAGCAAAGGTGGAGTCTTGGTACTGGACCAGTGGAAAAAGGGATGAGACACATTTCTTCTGGAAGTCAGAGGTGTCCTGTGTTGGATCATGACAGTTTTTCCTGGCATACTGTAAAAATTGATCCAAAGACAAGCACACCCCACTGCCAGCCCACACCTGAAACCATGTGCTGGTTTTTCACCCAGAACATTGTGCCAGCTGATGGAAACCAAATAAAGCATGCAGGTCTGACCTAGCCAGCTACCTTAATTTTTGATCCAGCTCCTGGTCTGGCTATCCAAGAAGGACTTGGGTTAAAACCTAAGAGCAAATTACAAGTGGTTGTGTGGGCTGCAAAGGAAAGAACAGAGTCGAAGATTTTAAGAGCTAAACACTGTTATAAAATGATAACCTTACTGAAAACAATGCAGTTTGTGTACAAGACTGATAAATATCCTGAAGAGTTACAAGAAACAGCACGGAGTTATAAAACCAGTAAATAGTTGCATTTTCTATACTGCAGTACAGCAATAGAAAGGATCAGCTTCTCAAATCACAACCCACTACATGTCCAGCAGGAAGTGGAAGTGGCCAACCTGCCTGGTAGGACATGTTGAAAAAGCAGTTTAGGTGAAAGACAGCCAAGGAAAGAGCACCGTGGGTGATATGTTATTGTATAGATGATATATTTCTCTCATGTAAGTAATATTAATGAAGTAGTAACTGTGAGTTTAGCACCTATCAGTTAATAGTATTAATTATGTTAAGATACACATTTCTTTGTTAGAATTGCCATTTCAAAAAAAGGTAGACCTGGGCTACCTGTTTGAAGTGATCCTTTCAGATCCACCTTCAGTGCCTCACTTCCTAGAGGGAAGCTGCTGGTTTTTCAATGGAACATTTTTATCCAAAGTTTCCAGTAAGTTAAATGTGGGCATTTATAGGAGAAGATTCAAGTAAGAATGATCCACTTTAATGGTATGAAAATTTTAAAAGGTGAAGAGATGGCTCTGTAGCTTACCAATTTTGTGTAGAAAATTTATCACATGAGAGGGCTGAATTACAGCATTACAGAAATTGAAGCTGTCAGGGCTATCAGTGAAACCAATAAACAAATCTCTACATGGTGGGACAAATACATGACTGGAACAGCTACGGAATGTACAGTACTACTGACTGTATGGACAGCTGCAATTCCTACTAATCTTCAGCTCACCAAAAATATACAAGTTTTAAAATGGAAATCTAAGGCACACAAAATACCATAATGATTTGATGTATACTGTATATTACATAGTCAATAAGCATAAAACTGCTGGTACAAAACAATGGCATAATATCGGTTCTGTTTTATCATTATTTACAATCCCTTCATATCCTCTACTTGAACTAATATTAAGCTTTGAACTAAAATTTGCAGCATACCCGGTTTTTACAGGTTTTACTTAAAACAGGTAAGATACAAAGAACTGGTTCAATTCCTCCATCCTCTGCCATTAATAGCTTTGTTATTTTGAACAGGAATCTGCAGAACTGAACCCAGGATCATTACATAGTGATTGCTACTTCAGACCTGGCTCCTGCAAACACTGCACATGGCTACAGGAGAAGTCTCATGGATCTACAGCCGCACCAAAGGATTTGTAGCACCAAGGTCCTGACTGGCACTATGTGTTCCAAACACCACCGATGTACTTCTCGTACCGAAACTGTAAATAGAGTTCTTGCACTTCAGCTTCTCAAGGAAAAAGCACCTTGTCTTTAAATAAAGCAGATCCAGATAGTTCATGTTCCTCTGTACAGCACCACTACAGTATAATATTATCAAGTATATTATTAGTTTGTTTTCACTGGAAAAGTGACTTCATTCTACCTACAGGCTCCCCAGCCAGGGCGGGCACCGAGGCAGAAGGAGGGGACAGCTTTGTCTGTGGGCTGATCCGGCAGCGCTCGGAGCCCAGGAGTCCTGGTGTCAGTGCTCCTCCTGGCTCCAGCCGGCTCGCATGGAAGAAGTTGCAGGATGAGGTCAGTCCTTAGCTAATCTTGTCATTTGGTAATTTGTTTAAATAAATAAGTTTAAACAAGAAATACATAGGAGAGGAGAATCAGAAAGAAGAGTGGGATGCTACAGTATTTAAAAGCAATGGAGTGTCTGTTTTTCCTCTGATTTAGCAAATACTCGTTTCCTGATATGTCACTTTCTCAACAGAAATGAAGAACATAAATTTCAAGGAAGGATACAACCTTTTCCATGTGAAATGTATAAATTGCTTCAAAAATTTACAAAACATTTTTGTAAAAACCTGAACTCAGAAAGTTGGTGAGTATTACAGATAGGTTATTCTTAACAAAAACTTGGCTGCTAAATATTAGAAATCTGGGAGTTTTCCAACACTTCCTTTGTATTTTTCCCAAATTATTTTTTTTTTGTCAGAATAGAGTAAGGCAGCTCTAGGGGGTATTTTTTATCCCAAAACAATCCTACCCCTGAGGCATTAGGAACATTTGGTTGCCACGTTAACTTAGAACACTGCAAACAAATGAGACTGATGCACTTATTGCTCAAAGAAACCATAACAAATGCTGCCTTTAAAAAAAAACCAGATATTATTCATAACTCCCAATAGCAACACACATATTGACCAGACATCTCCTTTTTCATGTTTGTACACTCTCTTGAAAAAGAATAAAAAGGTTCTATAATTCATAACTGTTTGTTTATAAGCAACATAAAATCTTCAATGAAAAAGGGCAAGTTAAAAACAACCACATATGCTATCAGCATACATCCTGCAGCTGTAACACCATGGAACTCTGCACAGCAAGAACAAAATCATTTCTTCTGTAGAGTATGCACAAACCTTAGACAATATGATCCTTATACTATACTATTTCAAGTTAATTTTAAAAATAGAAAGTGCTTTTAAAATATATATTTACAGCTTAGAAACAACTTCCAGCCATCATTACCAATAACTTCATTCTACTGACGAATCTAAAGAACAAAATTAATTGGTTTTCTAAAAGATTTGTCTGTAATTTGGACTATATAGCAATGGTTGGAAGTTGTTAAAGCAATGGCACCATGAAGTAATAATTCAGCTTATTTATTTTTAACTGTTTGATGTGGTTAAGCACCAAGAGCTGTGTAGAGCTATAACTGTATAACTTGATTTAACACCATAAAATGTGAACCTGTTAAAATACCTATAAATGATTTTTGTAGTAAACAGACAATTTAAAGCACCAAAATATAAATTCCTAAAGGTAATAAACTGAATGATTCAATCAAGGTTAATAACCTAAACAAAATCTTTTTTTTAGAATGTATTAAAACTATACAACTTTTTTTTTTGCTTAAAATGTGCTTGAGCACCACCAAATGTTAAAGTCACAGTTTAAGAAGAAATCCCCCCCTTTTTTTTGTTTTTACCTCAGCCTTAAAATGGTTGAGATGAGCAAATAGTAAACGACACGAGACTTGTTCTTTAACAGCACCTTAAAGAAACACCATGTAACTGCACCGGGAGGGGCACACCGACACCTACGCCCAGTGGTTGTAGGGCCCTGCCACTCGTGTCAGGGCGTATGAAGATACTGTGATTATGTTATCCTTGGTTACTGTTAATGCTCTGCGGGATGGAATTTGGTTGAACTCGTTGTCTTCATAAAAAATATCTCTGTTTTCATCTGGTTGCTTTGCTTTTCTGTTGCTAGAGTTCAGTTCAGGGTTCTCCATTCCTAATCGTTCCGCTTCTTTTTCTTTTTCTCTTGCCCTCTCGGCCATCTTTGCTTCCCACATGGCTAAACCATGTTTTGGCTCATTTAAATTTTTGTGTTGGTAAAAAACTAAAGAAATTCTTGTGGGATGATTGCGGTTGGGTTTTTTAATTGGTGTGGTAGCGTGGAGTTCGCGTCTTGCACATTCAATTAAGATAGAACCATGAGAAGGTGCCACAGCAACCCCACCAATGTCATCATCCAAAAAGTTGTGCTCGCTGTCTGACCACAATTCCTCAGCCTTTTCTTCAGAATCAGCCTGTTGTCCCAGTGCACTGTTTTGCTTTTCGTCAACACAGTCAAAGTCACAGACCTGTCCTTGATGGGAGCTGCCCTTTTCCACGGGGCATCCATGGGAACAGTCGGCTTTGGTTCTGACGGCATCCTTTGCCGAAGAGCTTAGCGGTACTGATGAGTCACAAGAGCTGATCATCTCTGGGGAAGGAGACTTGTCCAACTGAAGTTGACAATTCTGTTTGTCTGGCTGATGTTCAAGTATACTGGGCAGGGGCTCTTTGTGGGCTGGGGGACCTGGAGCAGTGACCTCGGGAAGAATTGGTGGCACGCCATTCACCTTATCGTTCAGCAGAATTCCAGTATAATCTTTGACTGACACATCAAAGCTCTTGCAATTAACATAAGGTGTCACGTGAGGTTGCTTGGTACTGCATTCAAAATACCCGTAGGGAACTGAAAAATCTTGTTGAATGTTAGTCACTGCAGTTAGGCCAGACTTATGTGCGAGAGATGGATAAGGATGTAAACTATCCACCTTAAAGGGGGAGGAAGCCGTGTACTGCTTTAATAAAGAGCAATTTTTAGTAGTGTTTGAAGTATGTTTCATGGCATAAAGGTGGTTGGAAGTCTCCATTTTTATTCCAGGTTTTAAAGAATCTGTTTTGTTCCCTAGAAGAAATGCACACCAAAGTGTAAGTACTTCTCAATCAATAAAATACCTCTCTTATATTTTCATGCTTGCTTTCTAACATGAAAAATGCACATTGTGACTACAGATTTTTCAAAATTATTATTTTTAGTTTTCTAGGAATATCTGTATGACTGTATGCATCTATATATATATAAAAAAATTAATCTTGCTCAATTAATGCCTTAACCTTTTCCAGTCAGGCTGCTGGTATATAAAATAGAAAGGTATTTCACTGAGGGATGAAGAAAATAAACAGATAAAATGAAATAACCACTTGATTCCCAATTCACACAGCCCAGTCCTACAGAAATGCTTCCCAGCAGCTGACTGCTGGCCTTCAGTTTTTACGTAATTGATGAAATTCAGTCTGAAATTTAGCCTGTGAATCAGTCAAAATTCTGACCTGCCTTAACCCTGTATTATGATCAGAGGAAAAAGCATGTTTATGGATCTTGTCCATCAGAGCAAAAACTGTTACAGAATTACAAGGATTCGTGCATTCCAATAGTGACTCAGAAATTGCCTTTTAAAAAAAAGTATCTGGCAACATGCTCCAGGTAAATCCGTCCTTACAAAACAGATTCTGAGTCATGTGATTTGGCTGTCTTGCATCTTTCCATCTAATGGCCTCATTATTTCAGATCTCTGTGCAGACATCCTTGTTCAGTTTCTGTCAGTCCCTTAACCAATTTCTAGCCATGGCTGCCTGCTGCTGGGCTTGCCTGGGACACAGGCTCCTCACATGACTGATTCTCATCACAGGTAGGCTCAGCCCAGAGTCCGTGGGGGTAATGGGAAAGAATTCCATCGACTTTGATGGGCTTTGCATCACGCTCTGCAATGGCTTTACATGTGTTTGGCTGGCAGACTGGCACCCCACAGAGAGCTCTTCCTTACTCTCATGGAAGACTGTCAGTGTTTCCTTATTCCATAAATACACAGAATGGTTAGTTGTTTTACACAGTGTAGAAGCATTATTCTTTCTTCTACTCTGTCTCCTAGTAATTTATAAATTAGTGATGAATTGAAAACATTCCTCCAATAAGAAGGCAAAAAAGTCAAAGTGAGATAATGACAGGCACAGTAGTTAGTATGCAAAAACTGAAAGCTGTACGGGGACATGAGGAGGCCACAACAACTCTCTGAAAACCTGTTCTATGAAATAAAACACAAAGCATTTCATGACTAGAGCCCAGCCCAGAGCAAGGCCTTTCCCCTAGAGATTTTAAATACAGTATTTGAGAATTGCATTCTCCATCACCTCAGGAGAGAGATGCATGTTCTGTGGAAATAAGTTTTAACAACCCTTGGCACTCAATTACGGAAGTGCAGCGAATGGATTTTTGTTTTTTAAAGGTTATCCCCCCAAAACACAGATATTCTTTAAAACACATTTACCTGTTTTTCCTCCCCTTAAATCTGCTACATAGGTCTGGATGTCTCTCATGAAATAAAATTCAAAATTACAGCAGATGGGCTAATTTTCCTCTCTTCTTCCTAACAGGCTGTGCTTTAATTTTATTTATTTTTCACCCCCTGATCAGAGAAGTTAAGTCCACGGCTCCTTCCACCTCTTCCTTCTTTTCTACCTCTCATTACTGCCCAGTCCCACCCAATAGTGCTGCCCTTGGAGGCCTGACCCAAGGTCTGACAGCAGGTACGGCAGCGCAGAGCGGCAGCGCCCCCGCACGCCTCAGCCCAGGCACAGCTCTGCGCTGCCCACACCGGGGAACGACCACGGACTCCCGGGCACCTGCTGCCGACAGCCTCCACTGCCCTGCTCCTTGCCAGTGTCCTGCAAAGGACACTTTGCACTGTCATTTGATAAAACCTGGGGGATTTTACACATCGCTTGCTGTGCAGCAGTGCTCATGCCATTGACAGGAAGGTATCACAGCTCAGATTCTGAGAAAGCCATTATCTGCCATAGGAAGTGGAGAACACAGTTCTTGTACTTTAAAGTGACAGAAATTCAAGTTGCTTATTTAGGTAAACATTCCAACAATGTTCTTTCAAGGTGGTCAAAACTACCATTATTTATTAGAATAAGGGAACTTGGGAATACTTCATAGGTGTTCACAGACCACCAACAAACTATTTTTGGGTGATCACCTGGTTTTTTCTGCCCCGTGAAACAACACTGACTACAGTGACTTCTTCATTAACTCCTAAAACGCAGAATATACAAGTGGTTTATTTTGAAGGAGCTTTTTCCCTCCCGTCAGACATGTAAGAACACAGAATCAGAACAGACTGGCAGAATTTCCTAAGTATCACTCACCTAAACAATGCAAAGTGTTGCCAAGATTTTCTGGGGCTTCAGTTTTCAGTTTTACTGGTGTTGAATATTTTTTATCTATTAATGGCTGCTTTTCAGTCGGGGTCCTCCTTGTGTCTGGTTTCTTTTTCTTGGTAGCTCTGAGAGGCTCAGCCAACATTCGCACTTCTCTGGGGAAAGCTGTGAGCACCTGTATGGCTCCGGCTTTTATCTTGGCTTCCAGGCCCTCTTCAGTGCCAAACTCATCCGTTTGTGAGATTTTGTAAAGAGGCAACACATGGAGCTGTTCATCGCTTGGAATCACCCCCACTCTCCGGTTATCCTCCTTCGTTAAGGTACAGACCTGGCAGGAGCAGAATTGGTTACAAATAAACCACACACACAAAACACGGGTTACATGAAGGCTCAGGCAGCCATCCTAGGCTTCACTGCTCACTCATCATCCGTGGCCTCAATGCTATGGGGCTTTCAAATGCAAACATCTGACAAATAATTGTTTGAGCTATGGTGACACAGAAAAACTACTAGTACTTTAAGATCAAGGTACATGTCTTGGATAGGAAAGTGAAATTTTTGTCTCAGCTTACAGTATCCACAAATATATGCCAACCTTGGTATATAATCTCAGCTGTGAATATATTGTTAAGTTCCTAAGCATTCTGATTTTTAATACATAAATACATCTTTGATGTTCTGATTCATTTTTAAGGACTACAAAATATAAAATTTTTTTTTTGCATTAAACAATGATCTGGAATTTATTTTATGATTTGGAATTGGTTTTGGTTTTTGTTTTGGCTGGTAAATGAAAAAAACCCCAAACCAGCACAACCAGTCACTCATACTGTTCTATATGTTTTGCAAATCTCAGCTCTAACTCCCTCCCTCTCTCAACACTTTCTTAAATTAACACCCCGCTGTAATTAACTCACAGGACCCAGGCAATGTTCTCTTCAGCCACTGCCCTACTTCCTGTTACTCTGTGTTGTGAGATCCTGGAGCCCAGCAGAGTGCTGGTTATACCCAGTTTAATGAGCATGCATTAGGAATGTGAATAAATATTCCAACCTACTGCAATGTTGTCTTATTGTCATTATAAATGCTGAACATTTCCAGCACTCCTTGAGTTCCAGCTGTTACTGACACTAATCCTGTCCCTTGAATGCAGCGCTGACAGTGGCACTACAATCCCTGGTGTCATTCCCACATCATGGCTTAGGGAAGCTGCTGTTCCACAGGAGTTACTAACTACACACAGAAAGGAACAGGAGCACCATCCAAGGATGAGATGATACTCCCTAAATGGAAGCTTATTATTCCATCATTCTGTAGGCTGAACCTGACGCCTTTCATAAACAGTCAATCCAATTTCCCAGAATCTTGTCACCATGCCTAACATTTCAGGGAAAAAGAGTGTTATTATTTAGGGGGTGAAAAAAACCTGAACATTTTTTATTTTATAGCACAGCTTTAGATGAAAGGAAGGCATCACACAATTATTTCTAGAAAAATAAAGTTACAGAACCACAAACTAAAAAAGCCTGAACCAAAAACATGGTGGCTTGGGCTTTATCAATAGCTCTATGCAAAGCCTGGCAGTTGCAGAGCAGCAAAAAGAGGAGATCTGAGGGGCAGAGACAAGGAAGAGCTTTTCAGGAGGCAGCTGGAAAGGATGGAGAGGGGGCTCTAAGGCAGGCAGCAGCTGCTTTGTAGCGCTCACTGAGGTGCCGGCTCCATGCGTACTCACCTCCTCTGGGCAGTCTCTGCACTAGGAGGCAGATTTAGAAAAAACAACAAGTTGTTCCATGAGCAGTGATTAGCACCTTGCCTCCTGTGGGCTTCTCCATCCCTGCTCCCACACACCCAGGCCCAGCAGTGATCCCTGCTCCCACCCCTGCTGGGCACCAGCCAGTGGAAACGGGGCCTGCCTCAGGCTTGGGGCCATCTCCTCCCTGGATCCAGCTCCCCTCTCTCAACAGTGACATTTCACAACCCACAACAAGAGGTTAAAAAATCTCCAAAGACAATTCCGTTTCTGCCAACTTCAGTGACATCTGGTTGAGACTGGCCAGCAGATGCCAAATTATTCAGGAAGGATGAGAGAGGGTTGGACATATAGAGAGCATGATTATCTATGAGTGATGTTCTCAGAAAGCCCAGTGCACTCTGCCCTTCTAAATTATAAACAAAAGCAGTAATAAAGTCAGCATGGAGGGGCCTGGCTCCCACTTGTTTTCATCAGAAACTGGGCAGTGGTCTTTTAGAATACCATGTCCAGCCTATGTCTGGCCCATGCACTAGTCTCAAAGAAGGCTTGAAGATTCAATCCACAATGTTTATTATTTTGAAAATTGAGACCCTAATCTGATTTACAATTACAAATTTCCATGCAAAAGCCAACACCCTGTGGAACAAGAAAGATGAAGAACTGTTTTGAGGAACTAAAGAAGATGAGGGCTGTAGTATATCTACAGAACTGTGGTGAAAGTACTGCCAGCTCCAGCATGCCCTGTATATTAAATACTGAGTTTGAATACATGTTAGGAAATTAATGTATATCCAAAATTGTATCCAGATCTGAAGACGAGTACATCTACAGCCTAAATACCACAAGACCAATTTTAATACATGTATACTTTCACAGTCAGTGCCCCCTTAATATATTTTAACATAAAAGTGAGGGAGCTATGGCAAACAGGTAACTGAAAATAATGATATGGGAAAACCAGCCATAAATAAAGGCTGTACAGATAAGCTAAAAACTTACAGCTAAAGGTGGTAATTCACCACGTGAGAAATATCTGCTTAAAAAAATTCCAATATTAAAATCTGTGCAAAATATTCCATTAAGGAACTTAGAAGCTATTGCTGAGAAGTGAAAAGCAGTATTTTCCATTGGTACTGACACTGCTGCAAACTGACCAAAATTAAACACAAACATGAGAAAACCATCAAGTCTGTTAAAGGCCATTTACAGCGTGAAGCTGCGTATCCTGCTATTCTGCTTTTTCCAGAACAGGCAGCTAAATCATCCAGGATGCTCAAAGGCCAAAGAAATGTTTGCCAAATGGTTTGTTTAGGTTTCCAATGTGCTTGGTGATCAAATTCATTACCTATTCTGGGTTTAGTGATGCCATGGTAAAAGTTGCATGTTTACAAAACTTTATTATTATTCCCTTCTTTTAATCTTAAAATGCCCCAGGAACTCAATGCAATTCCCTCCAGACATCCATCTGTAGCCACACAGCTTCCAATGTGTTGTTCTGGGTCTCTTTGATCTGCCTGTGTCCTCCTGAACCTCACATGTAGAAATGATGGAGCCTTTTCCACTGTGTTGTAATAACAGATGTTTTACATTCACGTTTCAGCAGAGCAGTCAAACAGCCTTTCTAAACCTGAGAGATGGAACCAGGTTTCCCACACACCCCTCCCAGTGCAGCTGGAGACAGAGTGGGTGCCACTGGGGACTCAGGGACTGCTGCAGCCTGCCCACCATTACACATAAAACATCTTTGCTTTTCCCTTGCAGGCAAGACAAACCACGTTGTTCTGTTGGTCTGATCTACCCTGAACAACCATGTGTAGGTCAAAACCAGAGAAGGGAACCCCAAACATATTTTCCTTTTGCCCACTCCATGCCCCCAGGCTGTGCCGTCAGACAGGTGACACAGGTAGGGCACAGGAACCTCTCTGGGAGCTCACAGGTTAGCAGAGTGAACCCCTCATGTTCCTCCATTTGCACAATATAAAAACCTAACAGAAATCCTTCCTTTACAGGCCCAGGTTCATCTTTCCTCCCATTTGTTATAAGCTGAAGCACCAATTTAAGCACTTGGTACTGCTGCAGCTCCCAAAGCAAGTGTGGGATGCAGAATGTGGTGTAACCATGCACAGACATCCTGTCAGCTACTGCCAAGGCCTGGAGCCCTGTGCCAAGGGTGGGATGGGATGGGCTGTGCCTGCTGAAATAAGTAAGGTATGGCAAAAGCAGAGGGCTTGGGGCTTTCATCCGAACCACGAAGAGTTTGTTGATAGACTGGTGATTGTCACTACTTAGCTCTACTGCCAGTAATAAATTACATATTGTAGCTGCCCTCCAAGCATAGATTTATCTTCCTCCCCTTCTTCCCAATGTCTGCTGCAGACTGTGTGGCACCAGGGATTACACAAAACTGCAGCTGGTCTCTCTCCTTCCTCAGCCCCAGCAACAAGGGCCCCGAGCCCCCTTGGATGAGCAACACCCACAGACAAGCTGCAGAACCAGTGACAGCCTTTTTGTCCCACTCACTTTTAAACCCCAAAGAGAACACTGCCAGTGCCTTAAATGGATTCCCACAGGTATGAAGGACATTAGCTTCACAGCTAATCTGATAAAGAAACAAAAGTACTTACATTTCACAAGCTCCATCAATAACTATAAAGCTTTAATCTGTGTTGCTCATTTAGCTTCATATCCATAAGGAACATGCACCCTAACACTGCAGCTGTAACACACATCAGTGGCCCTTAGGAGAATGTTAAGAGATGACAAAAGAGTCTAAGTAAAAACGAATGGTATATTTATTGCCTTAAAGGTTCTTTAAAAACTCAATTTGTAGGCAGAACTTGTTTTTGCTTCTTTCATACAAACACATTAGTTTACATCTCTGCAGAACTGTCATTCTGCTACAGAGCTAGCAGGGAGTGTTTGTTTTTAGCTTTCTACCAGAAGCAGTGTAAATTCAGAGCTTGACTCTGCTAGAAAGGAACAATTTTCAGCAACTCAGATCTCCAGTGGCAATTGCCATGTAATGGCAATCCCCGATTTGTTTAAGTTAATATGTACTATTTTCTCTTGTATCTCCAGAGGGCATTTCCAAGATACTCCCACTGCTAACACAAACTTTACAGGATAATTAATTTTCAGAGTCACATACAAATAGTGCAGCTGATCAAACACACATACTGAGAAAAATGCAAAAATGTTTTAAAATATATTCTTTTACGTGTACAGTAAACTTATTCCTTATTATTAACCTCATTTAAGTCCTTTGCTGAACTTATGTCTGTGCCTGGTTTAAATAATTTGAGTAGACTCTGGTTTTCCTTTACTCCAGGTGCCCCATGCAGAATTCCTGTCGTACTTGCGGTAAAAGTGATTTACCGACGATGAAGGGAGCAAACAAAAAGGTGTCACACTAACAGAGCCAGCAGCATTTGCAATTATGAACTTACAAGGTATTTACTTTAACCTTTCTAGCCTGGAAGAACTTTAGATTTTATAAATACAGATTTTGTGTTCACGTAAGGAGAAAGGGAAGAAATCTTAACAGCACTAACAAAGGCAGAGATGACAAGTACACCGTGTACAGACTTCAGAATGTAAGGCGTGACAAGCAGTTAAAAAAAAAACAAGTGAAAAATAGTAAAGTCATGGATGCTGGAGATTTTTAGTGCAGTGCAAATTGTTCTCATTCTGTTCATTACCACATTATGAAAAAAGCAATCTCTGTGAGAGCTGCCACCTCAGAATTGTACTTGCACTCAGTACATTTTAAAGACAAAATACGTCAACAGTTATGTAAATAACCCCTCCATCATTATGATCAGTGATTTATAAGAAATCATCATGTACTTTAAGCTAAGTAGGCAGCCACACAGCACCTTCTGGAACTAGACAGGAATGCAGGAGGTGCTGGTATCACATGTACTAATTTCTTTTTGTGTCCTTACCACTAGATTTCCTATGGTATTACCAGACTTGGTTACAAGCCAAAACTAACAACTCTAACTTTCACTGTCATGAAAATCTGGACTGAAGCAAGCCCAGCATGTCCTACCACCCTGTTTGCAAAAACCAACAATTTTTGCTTTAAGCTTCCAATTCATGTGACTGTAACTGTGCACAGACAGGGAACAGCAAACACTGTGTGTCCTGTGACCACAGCCACAGCTCCTCACTGGGGAGGCTGCACAGAGACCACGAGGTAACTGCCAACTCCAATTCACCTTCATAATGTCCCAATTCAAGTAGGTAAACTCGAGTGTTGACACTTACAGCTGTTCTCTTTTTACAAACAGCCCCTTGCTGCAAGCATACTAAAATAAAGAGAAATCCTATCTAAATAAAAAGAACACAGGAATGCAGTATTTATGTGTGAGTGAGCCCATGTAAACCCATGTGAACCCACGAAAACCAGATTGCAAGGCAGAGTTTTCAGCAGTTATAATCAGTTGGTCATATTCTGCAAAACTGACAAAATTTGGCAGAACTTGGCAGAAAGTGATAGGGATATGTTCTGGTCCATACAATGACCTTCCACAAGTTGTAATGTTCCATGCTTCTGAGACTTGGAACTACTTGCAAACACACCACATACAATCCATAAAGTGTCAGCACCAGCAAGGATAATGTGAAGCTGAAATGACATCAGGTGCTTACAGAATAATGCAGTTGTAGAACTTTTCCCCAATACATTCCTCAAAAAAGGTTTAATTGTCCCTCCAGGTGCTTCTGGCCGTAACTTACAACTTTTTTGGGATCCAGTATGGCAGAATGAGTAGCAGACTCAGCTGCCATTTTGTCTCTAATTTAAGAGGTAATGGAGCTCTTAAACTATTCTTTTCAGAACATCTAAACTAAATTTCATCAAAAAGCATAATGTGCAGTTTGTTTGACAAGGAGGTCTCATTTTCAAGTTTAGAGTATTTAAGGGCATCAAATTCCTGTGCTTCAGAAGCAATTTTGCAATGCATACTTCTATCACTGAACAAAATTAATAGTCTATTGACGACTGGCATTCCTGGTGGATTCCCAGAGTTGATTCCAGACTTTAAAGGAATATACATTTGCTCACCTTACAAGCACAAAATTAACATTAAACAACTGTACCAGTCATTTCATTGCTGTCACATACAAGTGCTCAATGTTAACTATAGGTGTAAATTAACACTTTATTGAATCACAGCAACACAATAATTCAATTTGCATTTAAAAAAAAAAAAATTCTAGAGTAAGCAGAGATTTTAGATAGATTTTTCCAGATATACATCCTTTGATAGAAAATGTCCTTTGTTACCTGCACTGCTGTACAAGAAGTCACCCTCACTATTCAGAGCACTGTGATGCTCCAACTGCTCAAAGAATACTGCTGGTTTTATCCTTTCTGCTTTGAGCTTATCTTTCTTCATCACTAGGGTCTTAATTTCTAGAAGATCACTTAATTGAGTAATTCCCAACCAATTTTCTCACTGGCAATCCATCAAGTTATTTCATACAAGTCACACCAATCTGTGGGTTTTCCTTTCATACTGAGATTTAAAGACTGTGATGGTCACCTGGCTCCACCACGATCCATACTGTCTACTTCCTGACCTGTAACTACATTAACATGAAGCCTGCTAAGTGCCCAGTGCAAGAAAGAGTGAATTTGATGAGCCTGGGGGAGGTAAGTTAGTAATGAATTAGTTTGCTTTAGCTCTTCCTCTACAGAGGTCTGTACAGCTCCTTGGTTAGAGAATTATTTGCCTTTAACATCAGCCCTCTCCCAGGAATAACTTATCTGCCCTCTGGCCAGGCCTCTACAAAGGACCAGGTGTCTCTACAGAATGGAGGTATTTTGTAGGAGGGATCACTCCCATCCCCTTTTTGATTTGTTCTGCATTGAGATGAACTCACGTCCTCTGTAGACAGTAACAAATATAGGCAAGTAACATGGGCATTGATAAATGGCAACATGCAGGTCACTGTGAAACAACTTGAAAACCTGGATGCAAATGAACCCACAAGCAGCACTCTGGAGGTCGCAGCAATCCCAGTGAAGAGCACGAGTGAGAGGACGCCGCGTACGTACCACAGTGCTCCCGTTGTGCATGTTGTGTGTGTCCTTGTGGGCGTGGGCACAGAAATCGATGCACGCCGTGACACCGGAGAAGGGCCGACCATCCTTGGAGCCCAGCCGGCAGTCGGGGCCCATGTGCTCATTTTCCACCTGGAAGGAAAACAAACTACAGACACTCGGCACTGAAAGCGTGGCTTTGCAACCCCACGAGCCACCAACAGCCTTGTGACAGAATCAAGGCAGCCGGGCAGACTCAGTGGTTCGTATTTTCCTATGAAACATGTGACATTTGTGGCTGAATGCCAATGAGATAATCAAGTCAGCCACAATCAAAATGTCTTGGATAGCAGAAACATTTTATTTACAGTATTATCTCTAAGTATTTTTGACACATAAAAATATGGTGCTACTTAAGCACCAGTTCAAGGAAAGAGGTGCAGTGTGTGGCAACCTGCCAAATGCACCGGGGTTCACGGCCGCTGCGAGGGCTGCAGCTCCACCCAGGAACAGCTCTGGGGCTGCTTCTAGGATTGAAACTGTGCCACTGTTCAGAGCTGGATGTCACACACCCACCTGGTTCTGGAAAGCTTCTGGAGCAAGCTTCTTATAAACCGGAGCCACATCAGTAGCTAACGTTTGCAAATTATTTTCAAGAAGTTCCTCCTGCAGGGAAAGGCAACATTCGATGCTGCAGTTTGCTATAAAAGAATCTCAGCCAGTTTAGAGATACCCATTAGGTCAGCTTCTACCTCATATTTTATTGAACTGACTTCTGTTCTGCTGCCCCTTGTCACTAACCATAAATGTCTACTTTTGCATGACTAAACCACCAAAGCTGTTAAAGAGAAATCAGCCAAATAACAACAGAGGATACCTGCTAGGTCAAAGGAACCCAGCACACAGAACTAATTTCTGCATCGTTTTCCATACGCAGTCAAGGAGTGAGGTATGTTGCACACAAAACCACAGAAGTAACATGCAGAGGAGAAAAATCATACTCCAAGCTGAGTGGGGATGGGA
The DNA here is from genome assembly GCA_013398275.1 of Promerops cafer. NCBI lineage: Eukaryota > Metazoa > Chordata > Aves > Passeriformes > Nectariniidae > Promerops > Promerops cafer. The sequence continues at coordinate 198,206 of VZSE01009159.1, forward strand.
GCCCAGGTCTTCTGTTAGTGTTTTGCTTCTGGGGCCTTAGCCTATGCTGACACACCATGTGAGAAACTCCTAACAGCATTTAACTTCAGCTCTTAGTTCTTCTCTCAGGTACTTTTCTCATATTGCAGCAGAACTTCTAACAGGAACATTTGTTAACTATTTTGTTCTTTGCGAGGCAAAAATCAGAACTTAATGGAAACAACTACTAGATTCAGAAATAATATCCCCTTCCTTAGGCAAAGCCATATAAACACAGGATTAGTTGGGTGGGCTTCTATGGCAGTGTCATATTCAAGCTCTTATTTGTAGAAACAATCCCTAAATTCTTATCCTAAGTTTTTACTTTTCCAGAAAAATCACCAACCAACTGGGAAAGCAGAGGGCAGTGAGAGACTCCCTAATTTCTTTTCCTCCAAGGACCAGGCTTTGAGAGACAACCGCAGCTTCAGTTTCTCACAATGTAGAGTGGCAAAAAATAACAACTTGCTTCATTTTGTTTAAAAAACCCTACTTATCACCACACACTGTAGACACCAACACACATAAACACCAGGAGACTTCACTTTTTTCAATGGGATGTTACATTACAAGACCATACTGTATTTTTAACTCATACTAAACCCAGTTTCATCAGGGTTTACCACAAGGTTTTCTGAACCACATTGAAGGTTATGTATCCTTAAGTATCCATCCTACCAGGAGGGTATCTACCCTAGGAACCATTCTCTCCTCAGTATATTACACCCTTAACCTCATCTCACTCAGCCTCAGAAACCTACAGAGAAAATGCATGCACAGAATGCTCCATGCATAGCATTATACAGGGGGAGAACCTAAACACACAGGGGATGGCAAAGGACAGAGAAGGAACGGGATCCCTAAAATGAAAGAATGCTCAATAAATACATTTTCCTATAAACTGAAAGTTTATAAAACAAATTCCCTCTTGAGGCAAGCAGAGCTGGGTTTGGCCTGCAGTGCCTGAGGCAGGTGCTCAGTAAGGAGGGCAGAAGGGCAGTGAGTGCCCTGCTGTGCTGAGGCAGAAGCCCCACCTCGGGCCCTAATGAGGTTTGTGAATACCCACAGTGTGATGGACTCCACATGGCTCCAGGGAGACTGAGGGCTTGCATTCATGTGCATGAGAAATACTTCACAAACTCTTTTAGGACAAAAAGTCAGAAGCTGGGAGGAATATTTGCCTGCAGTGAATCAGGTGACACTTCTCAAGAAAGAAGGGATGTTTCACACTGTGTGTACATAGAAAGATTACTGGCAGTGTGACCCCAACAGAGAACCTGGTACTGAGTGCCCAACAGCGCCTCCAAACACATCAGCCATGCTAGGAAAGATGTGGTACTTTTACCTGGGAGATCCATGGGCAAGTGGGGTTACAGACACCTGCAGTCAGAACAAAAGGCACTTTGGAGTCACCCTGAGAAGTCTCTGTTCACCAGGCAGTGGTGACCAGTTTACAACACCTTTATTCCTTCTTCAGGAAAATATTTTCAGTGTAAAGTAACTAATGTGGTTGGATTTTTTTTTTAAGAGGTTTGTTACTTCACATAATCCATCACTGTTTTCTGTGCTGCCTCACCTTTATGGCATCATTAACACTCATAAGCAGCAATTATGGTATCATTTCACTGCATTTCATTTTAGTGTATTCATTCCTTCAAAACTATTTTAAAAAACACACTGTCCACAGAAAAAAAACAGTTTATTCTTGGTGACAGAGGGGAGCCCAGACCGTCAGCTGGTCCTTCAGCCCACGCTGTCAGCTGGTTCTGCTGCAGTGGGAAAGCAGTGTACAAGGTACAACATTTTCTCTGCCAAGGCAAAAGGCCTGAAACCCTGAGCTACAGGCTTGCCCTCAGAAAAAGTCCTTTACTTCCAAAGAATTAAAATTTCACACAGAGTTACACAGTGAGCTAAATATGCATGCAGAAAAGCATTAAGAATAATTTTATGGTATATAAATACATAGTAATTATTCCACGGAATGAAATCTCAGTGTCATTTATTCTAAATACTACAGTTACAAAAACTTTGTTGGGTGTGACTCTATGGTAAATTACACATACATATGGGAGACGGAAAGGGTGGAGAACGTCCAGTTCTGAAAATCATCAGAAAAGGCATTTTGAGAAAAAAAAGATAAATGAATCTTACTTGTTTAGGGTCATCAGTGAGAAGTCTAAATTTCCTGGGGTTTTTGCTCCTGGCAAACTTACAGCCATTGAAATACATACTCCATGAACAGCCAAATGAGAATGATGCTCCACAAGTTTCTGGGTCAAGTCCTTGACATGCACAAGTACGACTACAAAAGGAAATAAAGACACATCAGGTCAGCTGGCAACACAGCTCTTGGGTCTAGGGTTTTTTTTAGGTCAGCGCTATTTTGCTATTTCTTTTATAATACAGAGCATAACAAAGGAATTTATGGAATTCATGGCTTAACCAGGTATTTTCCTATTAAGAAAATACTCATGCGTAGAGGGCTGACTTTTCTCCACTAAGACAGTCTCAACTTCCCCAACACCTGATTTTGGGACAGAAATATAAACACTCAGTTACAACTATATAGATACAGCCATGCATTCACTTTGACTTCTCCACTTGAATAACATCTCCAACCAAGAAAATAGCCCTGCTACTTCAAGCTACCCCAAATCCAATAGTTCTTATGTGCAGCAAAACCATTAACTCCAAATTGATTTGACTTTCTGAGTAGACCCTTTAAGAACACAAGCATTAGATTCAGGTTCCCATGCAGCTCTCAGTCTGTTAAATGTGGGCTACACAGAAATCAGCACACAGGCAGCGCTGCAGTTGCAACACATTCTCTAATCAATTAAACTAAATTCCTCTTACAGGCACAGAGAGGAAGATCCTAGTTCTGAGCGTTCAACCTCACGTCTACTTTGCAGTCACAACCCCCCTTCTTGGCAGCTCTGTTAGCACTGTGTGCATGCCCAGGGCATGCTGACAGTGTTTGGGACACGGGCACAGAGCCAGGAGCGGCTCATCGCCACCCCTCGCCTTGGGCACAGCACACGCAACTCCCACTGAGAGCCTTTTCTCTAGGAAAGGCCAGGCACGAGGTGTGCTGCTGAAGTGACAGCCCGTGGTTTGGAATTTTAGATGCATGAGTTGCACTCCTGAACTCTCAAGAACGCTCCAGGGCTCCCAGGGCAGGGACTCACTCTTCGTTGAGGGCGCAGCGCCGGCTCGTGGGACAGCCGTACTTGCGCAGGCTCTGCGTCAGCTCCTTGTACAGCGTGTCCGCCAGGAGGTGCGGGATGCCCTCCCAGGCCAGGATCAGGATCACGATCACAGCGGTCTGGCAGTGGTGCCCCGCACGCTGACGGACCAGGCACAGCAACTTCTCCTCATCGCTGCTTCTTCGGATCACCTGGAAGAATCACTCGGATTATTCTTTGCTAAGCACAGGCATCACCTCGTGAGCTGCTCTTCTCTGGGACAAGTAAGGCCTAGAAAAGCAAGAAATGCTGCCCAGAGAGTGTCCATTGCAAGCAGGACCGGGACAGCATCGCACACTCATCTCTGGTGAGAACATGATTTTGTGTTGCTTTCTTCCCCTGCAGTAGAAATAGCAGTACATTTTACAGGAGGAGAAATATTTTGGGTGCTATACACATACAATAAAGAAGATGCATTACAAGGAAAATAACCTCTAGAAGGACAACAGATCCCCTGAGAACCTATCATTACCTTGAAAATACGACAGAAAACGTAGTGCAAAACACTCCAGAAGGCAGGTATATGAAAACACACTCCCAAAAGCACACACAGGCATGTGCTAGGACAGCTACCAGTGTAGCTGATACAAATCAGTATCTAAGATGGTTCCCACCTTGCAAAGAAAACTTAGAAGAAAATGATGAAACGGACTGTGCTCTTAGTGAGGGAAGGAATGTGATTTTTCAGAACATATCCTTAGACCACCTATAGTTCTTAGAGTGCTGAAGCTCTTACTAACATGTATGATACACAGAGCAACCTTACTCCTCACACACAGACTAACCAGTATGGAACAGTACAGTACACCCCTGAATAAAAATGGGAAAATACTATAGTCCTGCTCCCACATATTTAGGTTTTTGCCACAATCTGAAACAGAGTTGCATTTACGACCACCAAAATGCATTAAAGCTACGTAATACTAGAACATAGTCTTTGAAAACAGATTTATTTATTCATCCAATGTGTTTTAGCTAGCACAGCCTGCACAAAGCCTCCAGCAAAGGTGTCAACTTTCCAGTGTGAAGCTTCCAACACCACAGGCCTGGCCCTCTCGGAGGCAGTGGAGGCTCCATTCTCCTCAGCTGTCATACACAGGCTGGGGACCCGTGTGGCTCTTGCTGTGTGTGCCCAAGCCCTGCACTGCAGACCTCTGCCAGCTCTGCTGCAATCCACCTGCTCCAGGCATGCAGCTGCTCAGCCCGGCCTTCACCCAGCACCCTCTCCACCAGCAGAGCTGCACAGATAAAAGACAGCAGCACTGGGCATGGACCAGAAAAGCAGGAAGGCAACAGCTCACTTGCTCTTTCAGTACCTCCAAATATCTGAGCATTCAGGCAGATTCTCTATTGCACTGATGTCAAATTTGCTTTGCTGCCAGATGTGCAGCTGTCATTCATATGTGATGCCCTAGCCTGATCACCTCTGAATATCTAAGTCATTTGGACTCATTAAAAGCAGGGACTGAAGCACGCTTGGAATTCATCTGCAAATGAAAAGGTTTGCAACAGACGAACAGTTGGAGAGAGCATCTGTGCAGGCTGAGCATGAAGAAGCAAGCTTAAAGTTTGTGTCAAGAGATAAAGTATGGCCCTTCTAAAGTTAATCATATACTTTTAAAATCAGCCCTAAGCTTCATGAGAATATGAATAAATGCCTCTGATAGACCATTCCTCAACACGAGTCTTGGTTGTGACTCCCTAACAGTTCAGTATGTTTTATAAAGAAAGAAAAATAATCCAACTCATTTACATTTAGGTGAGGTTTACAGAAATCTGTTTTGGCTGATATATAATACAGGTTACTCATGTCAATGTGAGTTTTACATTCCTGAGGCAGCACAGTTCCTTCAAGCCAGAACAACTTAATTTTGTTACTCAGTGTGAAATGATGCTTTTACTTTTTAAATTTTTTTAAAATTTTATTTCTAGGCTGTGGCTTCAATAGCACAGTCTGGTACTGTACAACACCAGGCTGCCCTTTTTAAGTTCTCTTATAGCTCTAAACTAGAAAGAGAGTCCAGGAAAAATGACAAGTGAACACAGAAAATTTATCATTTCCTTTAAACCAAGACCACACTTTGCTGGAGTTCAATGTAGCTGGAATTTGCTTCACTATGTACATAGCAGAGAATCCAATACTCTTATTGGACCCCAAAACATTTTAGAGTCCACCACCTCTGAGGCCACAAAGGCCGCGAAGGGATTTTGAGTTGTGTGAATTTCATTTCTGCAGGTCAGGTTACACCGTGTGCTCATCCAGCTCCAGAGCCCGAGTGCTCCTGTCCTCTGCTCCCAGAGATCAGGCACTTCTCCCACCTGCTACAGGCTCAGAAGAGCCCCCTCTGCTCCAGAGCAGACCCACGGCCAGGCACAGTGCAGCCAGAGCTGGAGCCACGCTGCTTTCCCATAGGAACTGAGGATTCCCTCCACATGCTACCCCTGACATTCTCACAGAACTAATAAACTGGGTCTCTCTTGGGTAATAATAATAAATCTGCAGAAATGCCACACTCAGTGTAAAGAAAAGCAGTTTTGAGCAGGACAACCGAACTCTGGAGCGTTTCCTCAGACTGGGAATAATGCAGAAATCAGCTGGCAAACATTGTGTCCAAAGGTTTTTGGTATTACTCATGATTTCTGTGATGTAGTTAGCAACAGTGATAAAGTAAATAATTTAATACTTCAGTTTGTTTAATTTTAGTCCCCAATGCATTTAAAAGGCATGAGAAAGTAATCATTTGCTAAGTGGGGAAACTTAAAAGCTAGGTTTTTAGAATGGGAAAATAAAATCCTTTCTCCTGCAATTGCTTTTCCACACAAGCTAACCATGACTGACTGACTCACACTGAAAAAATAACATAATCAACAAAACAGACTTGTAACAAGTTTGTGAAGCATTATGTAACACTTAAATGCAACAAGCAATAGCACCAGCCTCAAGTTGCCCCAAGGAAGGTTTAGATTGGATATTAGGAACAATTTCTTCACAGAACAGACTATCAAGACTTGGCACAGGCTGCCCAGGGCAGCGGGGGACTCCCTATCCCTGGAGGAATTTAAAAGACATGCAGATGTGCTGTTTTGGAATGTGGTTTAGTGGTGGACTTGGCAGTGCTGGGTTAATGGTGGGACTCAATGATCCTAGAGGGCTTTTGCAGCCTAAATGATTCTGTGATGCCATGGTCAGCTTCTTGGAAGTATGCAGGGCCAGATCACCCCTGAGCTCATTTCAGCAAGCACTCCATGTCATCAGTGCTAAGTATCCATCAAGACTCCCATATTAATGAATAATCTGTTTCAGCTGCAACACAGAACTTCTGGAAAGAACAAAACCTAACAAACTTCTCCACAAAGCTCAACTGATCCCCACTGGCCTCACTCTGCACTCAGTAACAGGGCATGGGGTGACAGGCTACCCACTCCCTCACCTGTGTGCAAAGATGACCATGGCTGGGACAAAAGGAAACACTGACATGGGACACAGCCTGTTCCACAGAGCTTCCTTGGAACATTCACATACTGGACACACAGTACCATTAGTATCATCCTTGTAGGTTGCTAGTTTGGGCAGGATGCTCAGTTCTTTTGACCATATTTAACCCCACTTTTGTCCATCCCTCTGGTGCTGTAACTGTGCACCCACCACTGCCACGTTCTGCATTCCTACAGCTATTATGGTGTCCTTGTTGATGTGTACATCCAAAGGAAGGCAGCAACTCAAGTAATTCATTTTATCAGCAAGCCCAGATAGTCTCAAACAGCAGAACCTGAATTTGAGCAAGCCTTCAAGGTGAGCCACAGCCAACTCAGACACAAACACAATCAACAGCTCTTAGGGCAACATACCACAGCTACACCTGTTTCTACAGCCACAAGGTCTGAGCTTACCCAATTTTCTTACCAGCCAAAAACTACAGCATATTTATTGAAGAGGTTCCTTATGGGGCAGAATTTGCCCCAGCAATTTAGCAACAAGTTATGGGATAAACAAGAGAAGTTAGATTTTTCACACCTTTGCATAAAAGGATAGTAAAGAGACAGAAAGGGATTCTAAAAATTGAAGAGTACAAGAACGAGGTCAGAGCAGCAGACTGTCCAGCCTTACCCTGACCCTGAGTGTGACTAACAGCAGCTGCCTATGGATGAGCAGCAAAAAAGGCCCTGGGATGTGGAGATGGTTCTCAGTGAAGCCAGGCACCTTCCAGCCACCCACCAGCAGCTCAGGGGATGTGCTCTCTTCCAGCTTTTCAAGGATTTGCCTTTTCTGCATTTCTCCATTCATTTTGAAATCTATGCAGCAATTTACCACCCACTACATTACCAGGAAAGCTTAATTACAGATTATGTGAAAGCAAAAAACACTGCCTTTCCTTCCTGCACAGCTTGCTCCCTGCCAGTGCCCCTCTAGTTTTGATCCAGCATGAGGCTGGGTAAGACACTGCTGCTCAGCTCTCCATGCCACTGGAGACTTGAGAGAGCCCTGCTTTCTCCTCCCCTTCCCACCCTGCCAGGCTAGCCAGTCTGCACCTGCCTTTCCCACTTCTGCTGTGCTTTCTGGAGATGGGGGACCAGACCCAGCCAGCTTGAGGGGCAGCACACTTTCTCACAAAGGCACAACTATGTTCCATGATTTCTTTGTTCCTCCTCAATGATTGTCACCAGTTTCTTTTGCTGTTTCTATCACAGCTGAACAAGCTGATGTCTAATGAACCATTATCTTGAGCACAAACAGCACTGCATCACTGTGTATATGAAACCACAACACTGCTTTTTGTGGGACTTTATACTTATCAAGTGAGTTTTAGCTGTTATTTTAATGGCCATTTGTTCTGATTGCAAGTCCTTCCTGCTCTTCATGATGCCTGTCCCTCCTCTTCATTATCCTAAGCAACTTTTTATCATCAGCAGTTTGGCTCCTGTCTCCCACTTTATTCAAACAATTTCTAAATGGTTTGCAATGAACAGCATCAGTAAAGTTACACTATCAATAAAACCTGCTTCAGCTGTCCAAATGCTCAAGTTTTACTTCCTTGGCAGGAGCTCTAGAACAAGCAATAAGCTCACTGTGAATGAAAATGTCCCGAGACATAAGCCAGTCTATCTAAATTAGCACGTACACGACTTAGGAAAGTAGCTAAGAGCCAGCCTGCAGAAGCTCAGTGCACCAGATGTTGAATTACCACATGGATGAGAAATTACTTTCCAATTACCATCACCAGAAGAGCTGTGTTAACTTTAACATGATAGAAACCAGACACTGCTAGCAAAGAGCACAAAATTTTAACTGTGTTAAATACACTCCTGTGAATTACTAGATACACACCCCCCCCCAAACAACAGAACCAACAAAAAGGTCCTTTTTAGGTTTTTTCCACCTCCATGTGGTTCCACTGCAGTATTCCCTCCAGCCCATTCTGAATTTCTTCGGTAAAATAAACTATGTCTGCTTTGCAGGGTATAAGTAATTGATTTGAAAGTAAGAACATACTTGTAGAAGAACTGTTCCTTGTAATTTCCTGAAATAGGAAACTCATTTACAACACTGTGGCTTCAAGTCTTTTAACCTGCAGATTTTGCCTCTGCATAGAGTCTGTGTATGGAGATCCCTCAACACAGGACAAGACTCTGCTAAGTTACAATTCCTTAATTATCCACCAGTGCAAGGTGCTGTCCAAACCTGCTGCTGTTCTGACAGGTGGTGCTGTGACAGACAGCAGGACAAATGGCCCAGCTCGTCACAGACATGAGTCTGCCGTCCTTTTCCCTAATTGCCCCTTAAACACACACTAAATCACATTAAAACTCTTTTCTTACTGGAAAAGTTACATCTTTTTATTCTCAGCATGTCTAAGAGATACTAAAATGGAAATAAGTTCCACTTTGCTGGATTCTCTCTTGGTGCTAGCAGACTACATCAAAGGAGTTAGCTCTGAACAGCTGCTGTCAATCCAATCCTGTAAAGTTCCTTAGCCATTTCTGCATGAGTATCACTGATGTGCAATATCTGCAATTATCTGCAAACACTTCTTTTGCAGTTGCTCCAGGCACTGGTGCTGCAGTGGTTACAGATGAGCAGATTGCAGCATATACATTGCAGATTGTGCTGCAAACACGCCACCAGCACTGCAGAAGCGAGGACAAAATCCATGTCTCAGCTCCCAGTGCCCTTCCCCTCCTCACTGCCTCAAGCTTCCCCTTCTGCCAGACTGCAGCCATGGAAAGCTGCACTTGGTTTGGTAGGGATGTTTCTTTAGAGGTCACATTGCTTTAAATAAAGTAGTGATAATACCAAAATTCTTGCTCGTTAATAATACTTAACTTTGTTTACCTTAACACAGCTTTTCTCCTTCGTTTTTACTTTATTACTTTTACTTAAAGAACAGCTTTAGTTTGGATGATGTTACAAACATTTCTGTCCAAAATAAACTCTTCTAATTCTGTATTTAGCCAACAGTGAAAACAGTGCCTGCATAGCTACACATGCTATCATAATGTGGTACAACATTATGGCAAGAAAGTGATGCTCTAATAAAACAATATTGAAAAAAGTGAACAAAACCTCCACCAACCACCCTCTCTATCTGCTAAAAATAATTTCCTTTAAGATTTCTCCTATGGAGAACACCACTTAATCATAAAGAGATTTCAATAAATGAAATAAAAGCACAAATACAGTAGGCTGTTTAAAGCAGAATGGAACTGCACATCCTACTTACACGTGTGTCTAGGAGACAGTCAGTCCAGCAGAACTTACTTGAAAGTTGTTTTCAAAACTGTTTCAAAAATTCCCCACTCATGTTCCAAATTACATAACAGCTTCACTGTCCCCTACCAAGCAGGGCTGCACCGAACTCCTGACCCATGAACTGACAAGCAGGAACAGAAAATAACCATCACAGAGCCATTTTCCTTCAATGGATTACACATCTCTTCTAATACTAACAGTAACAGAGAGAGAGAGAGCCAAAGAAAGAGTAACTTCTCCATTTCCTCACTTTCTCAATTCCCACTTTCGATGCCTTTCTCAACTCAAACCAAACCAGCCAATTGAAAAAAAAAAAAAAAATCTCTCCATCTATAGAACAGTTCATTGTTATTAAGGTTCACTCAGCACTTCACAAATTGTAGTTTCTGGCATTTAGTTACAAATTCCTAATGGTTCAGTGATCTAGAAAATCTTGATTATAACAGTGGGCTATCTAACCATTACTTTAAAAACATTAGTTTTAGTGGCCAACATCAGGTTTGCATTTGTACAGGACTGTAATGAGGATTTTTATCTGTTTTTATTCCACCCCTATTTTTTATTTTTTATACAGCCTACTAATAAACAGCCAACATAAAGAAAATAAAGATCTGTCAAACTATAAATAAAAAACTCAAAAAAGGCAAACAGTCCACAAGTGAGAGTCTAAGAAACAACTTCCAAAAGGCATAAAAGCACCATAACACTGTCTTTTCAAAGAAATTAGGGCTACCACCAGGGTAACAGAATCTAAAAGGCCAACAGACAATCCAACTGTTAATAAAAACACAAAACCCAAAACCAACCAAAAAAACCCAACCAAACAAACAAAAAACAACCAGAAAAAAAAGCATTCAGAGAAGATAAGGCTCAGATGTTCACAAACAAGAAGTTTGGAAAGATTCCTATGTCAGAAAAGCTTCACAGGGGACACCCAAGAATTTTTTTTCTCAAGTTAAAGCTCTGACAAGTGGTTAGAAGACAATCATAAAAAACAAACAAAGAAACAAACACACGCACACACACACACACACACAAAACCCAAACCCCCATTCCCTGCCCCCAAAAAGCAGGAGTTTGCCAAGTTCAGATGATACCCACAAAAGAAACTCAAGGATGAAACAAATGCAGTATAAAATGTGATGTGCATTGCCTTGATTTTTAATACCTTATTACCAGAGGGCCTGAAGATTCCCAAGAGGACCCAGCTCTGTAAAAAGCCCCTGGAAGGAATCAGCTGATGCTGTGATCGCATCAGCCTGGTGTGTGTGTAGGCAAGGCAGGGATCATCACCCAGGAAAGCTGATGCACAGAGAGAGCTCAAACTTCTCAAATCACAGCTCAGCCTTTCTGTGGGTCTGTTTCTGGACAGAGATGGACCCTGAGTTGGGCATTACCATGCAGGAACGAGAATCTGGCGTAACGATCGAAAGCGCTATGGAAATGCCGAAGCGCTGCTCTGCAGCAGTGAAAAAGCAAAAACAACTGCAAGGAATTACTGGGAATGGAGCACAGGGCTGAAATCATTATTGCCAGCATTTTAACTTCCAGCATAAGGGAACAGGAAGGAAAGGGAGAAGAAGATGACATTTATGGAAGGCAACCAAACACAAAAACACTGCCTCCAGTTCAGGGAAGCACAAAGCTGTGAATTATTGCAAACCAAGTGAGTCTTCTGGGAGGCAACTGCCGTGCTCTTCCACCTCTGTGCTATTGATCAGCCACAGAGATACAATATTGGCAAAAAGAACCTCAGCCTGGCCTGAAGGGTTTTTGTCATTTCTTCTCCCTCTTTTTTTTTTTCCAGAGCTGGAGCCTTAAAAATTGCATTGCAACTCCAAATGAAGGCAAAAGATAGCAATGGTACCTTAGGTGATCCAAGTCAACATCCACTGAAATCAGGAGAAGGAACCCACAGGAAATGGATTTAATCCAAAATCAGCAAGACCCAAATCTCAACCCCCTCTGAGGTCAGCACTGATGTGTCTTTGGCTTCAGTGCTGCAGGATGATGCCTATAGTGAGCTACTCATGAACCACTCACAAATTCAACCCTTTCACATAAATTGAGGTAATTGTAATTTACCATTACCCAGAGCAGGAGAAAACCAAACCACAACACATCTGTTACCAGCTGAAGCTCTGATCAAACAGTGGCACCAGTGAGTGCAGTCCCCACTGGCTGGTCCTAGGGATGCACAGTAATGTGAAACCTTTCATTACATGAACAGGCTACTGAGAGTGACAGGCCAGTCATTTCAGTACTTCAAAGCTTTCTTTTCTTTAACATACTACAAAACAGTATGATGACTTGGACAAAGCAAAAGAAATCTAAACAGAAAAGAAGGAAGAATACGTTTATCCCAGCAAGTGTCCTAGGATGCTAAGTTATTTTCTGACCACACACCTGTCACCTACACAGATATCCACACATTGGGAATCTGTGGCAAAACTCTATTAATTCTGTTTTGACAAACTAATTGAGATAACACAATTTGATGGGGAGAAGAAAAAACCCCAGAGGTGAAGCAATGTTGCTGCTGCCTCATGCAGTGAAAACAATCACAAGCTCATCTCCCCAGTTCGTGTGTGTGTCAGTCTGATACCTACACACAGAACAGGCACAAGGTTTCCTACCCTGGGCAGTATTTACTGAAAATGTTTAACTAATAGGAGCATTCTTGTTCATATCCAGAGGAGCAAAGTATCACCCTAAAATATAATACATGAAAAAAATACAGAAGAGATGCTTATTATTAAAAGAGTGAAAGAGAAATACTTCTGCAAGTTTATGGCAACCTGAAATTTAAGAAAGGAGTCTGTCCCAGAAGATGTTTAATATACCAGGTGCATCTTGGGAATCACTTAGGAGACAATCAGTATTATGGAATGCAGTCACTAAGAGAAGAATATATGGACACAGGTATTTCTGAAAGCCTCCTTTAATTTTAAAATGTTTCCAATAAACCAGAAAGATAAAATAACCTAGTGGAAATAGGGAAAATTAATTGGGGAACAATAGTTCAATGTGATCAACAGGTAAGTTGCATTCTTTTATCCTGTTTGCTTCAGCAGAGCTCCATCCCAGTGCTCTCAGCAGTGAGTCCATGGGGAGCCCTAAGGGCAAGAGCATGTCCATCTGCAAAGCAGAAATGAGTCTGTTCCAAAGGACACTGGAAATGAGTAAGTGAAAGTCCCTGTGCAGCTACAGAGCTCATGCCTGCAAGTATCAAAGAGCAAAGCAAACCTTTTCCAGATGCTTTCAAACAAATCTCACCATCCAGTTTCTTTGGTTATAGCCAAAACCCAAATACGCTCCATAAAAGGATTAATAACCCATGAAAAATTAATGCAACACATTAAGAACATCAACCCAAAACATGCATCTCATTCAGGATGAAACAGTTCTACAGGAGATGTCAGGGATTCCCTTCCCTCTCTTGTACTCAACAGTCACACAGCAACAGCAGACTTGGAGAAACATTCTTCCTCTTTAGGTGTGAACCCACACTAAACAAAGTCACTGCTCCCTAGAACTTCAGTTAGATGAACATGAAAGCTGTGTCTCAAACATTTTACATACAGAAAGGTGAAAATCTAACTGGAGAGCAGGTCCCCATACCTTAAACCAGCTCTCTCCATAGGCACCCCAGGGCTTTCTGACTGTACCACTGCACACTCCTGTGGGACACCTCCAGCCATGCTCAGAGACCATAAATGCTGCCATTTCTGCCTTACACAAAACACAGTATGCTGATACTGGCAACAGAAAAATCAAGGTTAAGAGTTAGTTTTAAATGCCTTCTTCCATTTAGCTGCTCACAACTGTTTCTATGGTAAAATTTTTAGCTCCTGTCCTCTGTTAAAACTAAGTGTTTTACTTAGCTGAAACAGAGAAAAATCTTTCCATTCTTTTTAGGTCAGTTGTTTATTAAATAAGTTTTCAATTTTTTTTTTCTTGAATACTGGATTTGTTATTAAATATTATCTGAAGCACAAGCACATATGTGATTCCCTTCTGAAAAACAGTTTATGTGTTGAGTATAAAACGCACATTTTGACTGTTCCAAGCACAAGTAGTAAATGTTTAACATGCAAATTCACCCACATACAATATGCAATAACCTTATTTTTGGCACGTAGTTACAAACACTACCCTACCAACTGTACAGTTACCTTCACAGTTTTTTCAATCAAGTCTGAAATTCCTCAATACAGCAATACATTTTTTTTCTTTTAACAACCAAGTTCTTTTATTATTTTCCAAAACCCAGTTTACAAGATTTCCAGTCTACTTTTTACCTCCCTCAGTGGTTTCAGCAAAGATTAAGGACAATCAATTCTTTCCAAGCTCTCTCCTGGAGCTTGTGTCTGTTACCTCATTTCCTGGCTCCTACGAAGCAATGTGAGACAAGACTTTGGTGAAAACTATCATCATAACATTTACATTTTCAAATACTGAGTTCAGTTCCTCAAAAATAGTAATGAACTCCTTGGCATATGAGACTGAAATTCTTCCATCACTCTCTTTTCTTCAAGTGGTCATGCAGCTGAGAAGGGTTTTTAAAAATGTTCCTGGATAGTTTTCCAATTCCCCCAAGCAACCATCTCTTCTTTTCTCTCCTTCACAATTCCCAATGACATATTTCACAAACACTCCAACTTTCAGACACTGTCAGGGTATTTCTACCCTTGTTTATCTCTGCTAGCTCTGTTAAGCCTCTCCCCTTCACACTCATTCAAACCACAGTACATACAGCACCACACCTTACATTTAAACAAAAAAGATAAAAAATTGTTTTCCTTCATCACTCAGGCAAAATTTTCAGTCAATTAGAAATCAGATCTTCATTAAAGATTAGATTAGATCTGAGGTCAAGGACTGGGCATCATTTGAGGCCACACAAAACAACTTTATTGATTCAATATCAAAACTTACCCACTTGGCAATTGGGCACCCCTGAGAGCTTTTTCCTTCCTTTCCTGTATAAACCACCACCTCTATCCTTACAGCGCTTCCTTTGGCTCCATACCTGCATTAAAAGAAGTTCATGAGTAAAACAACCTACTGTAGACCATTTTAAAAGAGGAAACGTTTTCAATTTTAAAAAATGAATTTATTTTTACTGAGAACAGGAGAAAAAGTACTTATAAAGCAAAAAAAAAAATCCTTTTAATTTAAAACCCTACTTGCAAGAGTAGTTTTTGACAGCTCTCTTCTGATAAACTTCTGCCACTAAGGAAATGTTATCTGCATATAAATCCTAGTGCAATCAGTCACTAAAATGACCTTTTTCTTTCCAGTTTGCCACCGCTTCTTCACAGGTAGGACACCAGAAAACCTTATTCTGCCAGCTGCTGATCTCTGTCCTTCCTACTGACTTCAAGGGCACCTCAGAACACACTGCACTTGAACTCCAGCCCTGGGCTCAGAAAAGACACACGAGTTTGGACCTGAAGTGCTCATGCTCACCTCATACACATCTGAACAAGAAAACACTTTACAAACGAGTACTGACAGAAGTTCAGCAAAACAAAGCTAAACACAGCACTTCATTTCTCAGAGCTCTGCTTCTTCCCTGTTTAGACAGTCAAAAATACAATGAGCATTAAAAGCTAAATTTTCCTCACCTGTTCTCCATAATTTCTCTCACAGCAGCAACACTTGGTCCTGTCCCGAGGTGTGTGTAATAGGGGCCTTCATCTTTTTCTATAATTTGCTCTGTAAGCAGGTAAAGAAAACTATGTTGGCACATCCAAAATCTATTTACCCAAAATCTATTATTTAGAAACAGTTTATGGAAACGCCTTCTAAATTAAACTAGAACACAAAGTTTGACCCTGAAATATCATGAATGAAGAGTATGACAGGCTTTTCTCTTCAGACACTTTGAAATTATTTTACGCTTATTTCCTCTGATGATTCTGCTAGCAGTTTTTTAATGTTATAAAGTAAAACCCCAATTATAGCAATACTTTGCATTCTTTAAAACTCTCATTGGAGGAGCTGGCATGTATTGACTAAATAAAATTCCCAATATCCTTGTTGGTAGGAACATTATTAATTCATTTGAGACAAAGGGGAATTGAGAGCAATAAAACAGATTAACTGACAGTCATATCCTACAGAACAGAAAACATAACCCAGGCCTCTAAACAAGCATTCTGTTGATTCAGAACACGAAAGCCAAGGTGAAACAATCTGCCTGCAGACGATTTGTTGTGAGGCTCTGACCTGTCTTTCCATCTGAGTGCCTTCAGAGTGACAACACAGCGCATCTCACACCCTCAGCCAACCTGTGTCAGCACAACCCTCCATGCAGAGCTTGCTCTGACATCTGCTGCAACAGAGTCACTCTGCAAGTGGCCCCACCTGAACTCCCCCTGAGCTCTCCCCAAGAGGCCAGAGGGGTCTGGAGCCTTGGGCACGGACTCTTCCAGGCCATCCCATCAGGACTACGAGTGACAGGAGCAAGGCCATCCCCAGCTACACTCTCCTGCTTGTCTAACAGATTTAAGCAACAAGGACAATACACCGGGACACTGCTGCCCAGCTCACTCAGGCACAAACCAGCTCTAGACCAACAAAATCATGACCTGAAACAATCTAGGTAAGTGCACATAAAGCACAAGTCAACAATGGCAGAACAACGAATAGAAAAGCTCCCTTTCCTCCAGGTTTAAATTTAAGTGGAGGATTTAAACCTGCCATCTGCAGTACAAAAAATACTCAATTGTGCTGTGTTCTGCAGGCCTAAAGAACACCAAGCAAAAGTTACAAAGAGGGGAAAGACAATTTCCTCCTGTTCTCTAATGGTGAAACACCGATTCTTGTGCAACAGCTGTCACATACACTTCCTCACATTAAAGGAAGCAACACGAGCACACCTCCATTTGAAACGTACAGGCAAAAGTTAGCAAAAACACTTACCAACACAGTCACAAGTTGGCAATTCAGATTGTCCTTTTTTGGTAGGTGTGTCTATTAAATTTTTTGTAGGGGTATCAAGAAACTTCATAGGTGATTCAAGGAAACTGCTGAGCGTGTTTTTTGCTGGGGAACACCCTGAGTCACCTGTGCTCTGGGCGTGGTCAGTACCCAAACTGGTTGATGTCAGAACGGTCACCTCACCCGCACACTCCATATTCCTGAGAGCTTCAGCAGAACCTGGTACCTGGGCCCCACCACAGGGAACAGGCAGCACCTGGGACTTCGGATCTACCTGTTGTTTGACCTGCTGAACATAGGCTTTGTTTTCACTACACATTTCATTAGCTCTCAGGCTAGACTGGTTAAAAGTTGGTGGCAAAGGATGCGCCTGACTGACATTTGCTGTTTGCTGTACCTGAGAATTACATTTTTCTGTAAACATCTGTAGGTTTTCAGTTGGTCTTTTCAACAAGGATGCTGTTTTCAGCTGTGAACCAGCCAGAGGATTATGGGAGGACAGGTCGCTGTGTTGGCTACGTGCAGCAACTTCATTTTTCAGTGGATCAGTGCCTAGTGGGTCACTGGAGCCCAGAGTTTTCATTTGCTCATTCACCACTTCACAGCCAAACAACCTGTCTTTTTTTTTGTCCTGTGGTGCCTCAGGTAAACACCTGTGGAATTTTATCTGTGCTTGTGGAAGAAATAATCTCGTTTTCTCTTGTGATGCTAAAGTATTTTGACTGAGCGCTCTCTGTACTTTGGTTCTTGGAGATTTTTTTTCAGACGGAGCTACCCTGGAGTCCTGTGGCATGCTTTGACCAAGCTTATGCAGTTTTGATGATATCCAAATGTCCTGCAATTCACTATGCTGGCATGACAACAGCTCTAGCTGGTTTTGATTATTTTGTTGATAGCGTGCTTCTTGAGGCTTCTTTTTGTGTCTTGGTTTCCATGGCACAGCATTTCCTTTCTTATTTGTTGGTTGCTTTTGCTTTAACAGTAAGGAACTATAATTATGCCTAAAAAATACAGATTCTTTTTTCTGCAACACATCTTGGTCATATTTTGGCTGCCTCTCATGTGATATTAGATTAAGCAGTGATGCCTTTATATCGTTCTGCACTGGATTCGTCTGGTTTGATTCAATCAGGGCTGCCAGTTGAGTTAGCTGTGCAGCTACATCCTCTTCATCCTGGCTGTGAATTCCTCCTTCTTTAATCAAAGAACTACTTTCCAATTTCAAATCACTACATGTTGGCTTTTGCTCTAACTGAACAGGAGTTTCCAAGTTGTTCCTTGTTTGCTGGACATTACATGAAGCATTGCAATACCCTGTGAGGGTGACTGGCTCATGAGCACAACTTTTGTTGGAATCATATCCTGAAAACGACGCTGCATCAGATGTTAAGTCAGATAAAGTTTTGGTATCTCTTGAGGATAACTGCAATTTATACATCTCCCCAGCTGGATTGGCAGGTTTATCACACAATTCAGACACTGAACTTTGGCCATTGTATAACACTGCCTTATTAGGGAGCTGCTTCTGCGAGTGAGCGCAGTGAGCCAAGAGCTGTTGCTCATTCTGTAAGTAAGTGTCTTTGATTTCTTGTAAGGCAGAGGATGTAAAGGAGGATGAGATATCCCTTTTAAAACTATGGAGCAAGCTGGAAGTTGTTTCTCCTGTACGTTCACTTTTAGCTGGTGAAGTTGTTTCTAAAGGAGCTTCAGACAACTGTGTTAAAGCTTCAATAGCTACAACCTGCTCCAGAGTTAAATTTCTGCTTTTAATCAGGGACAAGAAAGTGGGCTGGAGTGCAGAATTCTCAGGCTGTGTCTCCACATTCGGTCCTTTAAAGCCATCCTTCCCTGCCTGCAGCTCCTCTTCAGGCAGCGGAGGACAACACAAGCTTTCTTGCACATCCAAGCTGGAACCTGTCTGCAAAACTGACTTATCAGAATACTCGGAGATGCTGCAGGTGCAGTTTTCCTCTTTCATTAAAACATTCCCTTGGTTTTCTGGGTGAACACAGCCAGTGTCACTCGTCAGAGTGCTTACTATGTTATTCAGATTGCTACCCTTCGGCCATTGTACGTGGGAGTTGCTTGTCAAATCTGTCCTCTCCTCTGCAGATACATTTTTCAGTGAAGCAACTGCTTCTGGTGGTGAATAATGCAGGGTTTTTATGCCATTTTTGATGGTGTGCACCAAGGATTTTTTTGGCTCAGTGAACTGACTGGGAGAGGCTACTCTTTCACTGTGGTCAGCTTGTTTCAAGTGTTCAGTGCCTGTCACAGCTCCATGGATGTCGCCGTTGACGTGGACACCAAAGGATGGCTTCTCGTTATGTGCCCACTTCTCTGCTTCTAAGCCAGTCATTCTCTCTTTCTCCTTAGACTGCACATTTTCAATGGGTACTGCTTGGTTTGTCTTCACCCTGTATTTTTCACCATGACCACATATACTGCATTCCATGAGTTCTGGTCTGCGGCCATTTAATGCTTTGTTTTCTAAATTTGCCTATAAAACAATAATAAAAAAACCCTTGTTGTAACAGCTGTTCAATGCACATTAAAAATAAGAAGCTTCATATTTACAGCAATTAAACCCTACTTTGACAGATACGAGGAATATCCTAATTAGGCACAGCCACTGGAAAATAAACAAAACAGGAAGTTATAAAATAACCTGAAGGCTAACGACCCTATCCATACTTATAGCTACTTTTCCCCACTGTTGAGGGACAGAGGAAGAAATTGGGTAAATGTGGTGGTGGGAGACTAATGAAATGAACAGTCAGATAAAGGATGTTAGCATTTAAAATGAGATGTAAGGACTCAATTTTGAATTAAATTGCATGAGCAGACTAAAAAAAGGTAAAAAATTTATGTTAAAAGCAAGACTCAAATCCAAAGGATTATGCCACAAAGTTCAGCAGTAATTTGGCATAATTACATTCATTTGGCTAGACCAATTGACTGGCTTAATCAATACACCACTTGGTTGGACAGTCTAGCTAATCCTGAAAACCAGCCATTCTTGCTTCAAGTCCTTAAATAATTACAAAGCAGAAATGAATAGAAAGCCAATCTACATCAGCTCACTTGGAAGTTACTCTTTAAACCGTTGTTTAGCTTCTGCATTTAGATGGAAATTTCCAGGTTTCTCACCAGTCTCTCAAGTAAGCTATTCAAAACTGTATTTTAGTAAATGCTACATTTTAGTATTTTGTTAAATGTTCTTCATCTTCACTGATATTATATTGCTCATGTGGTTGAAGCAATGTCAAGATCTAGACAGAGTCAGAATATTGTGTCCTGGAAATAATATATATATATGAGCCTTAAGATAGTATTATGGATATGAAGGAAGGAGTTATGCAAAGCAAAAATAAAACTAATTAAGGCAGAAACTTATTCAGAACAGTAATTAAGGCAGGAATCAAATTTTTCTTATGCTATTCAAATTTTATTTATATTAAATTTCCTTTTAAAAAATAATTTTAAATCACAGTAGATAGTGCTGTTCCTTTATCTGATTCCAACATTCAAGAGTTCTTCAATCCCCTGTAACCTTAAGTTGTACTTAAAAGAAAACCAGGACTGCTTTTCAAATTAGGTATCAGCAACACGAGGGGCTAATTAACCCTATGTAGGCACAGTACCTCACAGCAGTGCCCAGAAAATCCCACCCAGTATGACCCATTCAGTTCAGATGAATGGTTCAACTCAGATGGTTCTGTGCCCATACCAACAAAGGGCATGGACTTCTGACAAAACTCAGGAAAATAAATGCGAAATAGATTTATGATTAATTATAACCATCAAGATGGAATTGCCACAAATCCCAGGCAAAACAAGGCAGCTCCATCTGGAGCTCACAGGTCACCCTGCAACTGATAAAACACAACCCCAGAAATCCATAACACATCTTAGGTGTTCTGAGAGGCATGATAACTTCTCACAGAAATGCTGTGTAAAAACATGTCCAGTACCTGTGCAGCTAAGTCAAGCCTACAGATATTATATACAAAAAGATTCCTTATTTAATGGCTTTTCACTACCCACAGATCCTGACTAATGGTCAGTGAGCCAGAGCTCCTCTGGATCCTGATGATTTTCAGTGAATGATTACCAGACCCAGAGGGTCACTGAGCACTTTCTAAGGGATCCACAAAAGCTGAACAGGTCCCACCACTGTATTGCTAGCAGAGGTAAATGCATCACACATGTCTCTGTAACTGTACCAGAAAATATTTTAAGGGTCCACCATAAAAGAGTAATTCTATACCTGCACAAAAGCTGAATTTCAATTACCCTAACTTCAGAAAGAAGTAGAATTGTTGTTCTTTCTTACACAAAAGTATATCTAATATCTCTACCAATTCAAAAGATTCCCAACCATGTAAAATTTTTATTAAAAATTATTTAATCAGACAATTAGGAGGCTGAGGACATAAAATCAAATAGATGAAAACTAATGCCCCACCAATTGCACATTTTCAACACAACACCACATTTTGCATTCTATTCATCATTATAGGGATTGTTCACCACATTTATAACTTAAGTCTGGTAATTTGGGAGCAATAAGAGGCATAGGGAAGGAAGAGGCTTCATCCACAACTAGCAGAGATGAGAAGATCTGACACAGAATCCACTGACAGCACTCAGTACAAAAGTGTCATCACAGTCCTCCCAACCACACTGTTCCTCAATAAAATAGTTAATCTGATCAAAAAGCACTGCTGTGCTCAAAAATACTCAGGATATTCCCTAACCTGCTAGTACTGCACAGTACAGTGCTGTGTCCCTACAGAACTCCAGTGATCCCAGCAGCAAAAGGTGGTATTGCTTAAAAAAAATATACAGTCTTCATACTTCATATTTTCCACTAACACTACTAGAAGCTGCCCACATGCAGTGAAAAAGAAAAAAAAACCCGAATATGAATCATATCACTGGCACGAGTTAGCTCATATTCTATTTTTCCACATGAAGACAAAATATTGTCATTAAATCAGATGTTACTGTTTTAACCAAACTCTGCCTTTCGAGCACTGTGTTGCTTTATCTCCTATTACTGAACTGCAGTGGATCCTAAAAGACACCTTGTCTCTTCCCTCACAAACAGAAAAGGCCACTGGATAGTCTGTTAGCATGTGAAGTTAATATTTCCCTCCACAAAGAGAAATGCAGACACATTACCAGGGACAGAGCTCATTTGATTCTTTCCCTCAGCCTAGGAACAATCAATCTTCAAGTCTCGGATCTGCATGTAAAAAACCCAGTGAAAACTACAAACAAGGATATCACAACCCCAAGCAACAGTGTTAACATGCACGGGAATTAATTAAACTGATCAGTTTCCAAGGCTTTTACACAAATGCAATGAAAAGCTGAAGAATAAAGCAGATCAATACCAGTAATTTTCTCTCTCATTAAGGAGAGCTCTACTCTGCCAGGAGACATGAGCCACTAACAAATCATGCTCAAGCTTAGGCTCTGCACTAGTTTGTGCTATTAGGACAGCAACCACAGAGCCTGCTGTGGCCATTGCTGTATCACTTAAACTTCAACCAAATACTATCTCATACATACACACACACAAGAATTCACTCTGTGGGCTAATGCTTCCAGCACACACAGCCAGTTACAGCACTCATTTGACATTCTGAAGGGTCAGACTTACTATTAACTTCTCCTTTAACACATGATACCCCTGAGGTAATGTAGAATTCACCAACTCCCAATCAAAATGTAATGCTTAAGCTACCCCAAAGATATTTCCACATCTGAGCAGCGAGCAGGCCATCGATTTGTGTCTCTCATTTCAAACCTCTACAGGTGGTAACAACACACACTGTACTAAAGGACACCAGCAGGATCAATTACTCTCATAAACAAGAAGTAACAGATGATGCCCTGTCCAACTACTGATAAAATGGCTCTACAAGCAAGTCTTGATGAGTAACACAACAACTAATGCCAAATTCCCTAACCAGCTCTGCCTGTAAGATTCTGCCCAGGTCCCATGTGAATACAACGCTCAACAGATCAAACAATACTTGCACCCCCTGCTTGTGCCAAAACTGGACTGACCCAAAAGACAGCTCTTCAGGGTCACAACATTCATCAGCACAAAAGGACGAGTGGGTGAGAAGCGCCTGCAAGCTGCAGTGCCATGGGTAAGCCTGGATCCTGCTGCAGTGTCTGCAGCCACACAGCCAGCCCCACACGCCCCTCCAAGCTGGGACAGAGCTGGCAGCTCCTCAGAGATCCAAAACCATGAATAAGTGTTGTTTCGGAAAAACTGTTTGGAAGAGACCCCAAATGTACTTAATCTAACATTCAAACAAGGTGTTTGGTTCATGGCCCATCAGGTATTACCTCACCAAGAAACAAGAAAGCACCAACCAGCTGACCCGCAGCAATTTACTCTTCTGTCATTTATTCCTGCTGCCTACTGCCTGCTCCCCAGGGCATGCAGAAATTCAGGAGAAACAAGGACTTGTACTGGACAGGACCAACATACAGGGATAAGGAGGTAAGAGATGGATAGGATGGGCAACAGGGAGACAGAGCACAGGTGTGGAGAAACAGTTGCTTATGCTGAGTGCAATGGAAGAAACCACACACTGGTTAGAACACAGACAGATACAAGGTGGGATGCTGTGGAAGCTACAGGTCACCTCCAGAATACAGCTAAGTTTTCTTCTTGGATTTTTTTTTTCATTAAAGGCAGATACAGTAATACAACTAAGAATAAACTTCTATTTCAGACCACATGACATGTCTGACTACTGCAATAATGCAGACAGCAGAAACATGCTGTATGTTGCTGCCCAAGGCTGCAGCCTGAGCAGGTGTCCAAGCAGGCTCACAAAACAGAGAACAGCAGAGTAGGGGCCAAGCTGCAACCTGGGGCATATTCCCCATCAATCTCACCACAGGCATAAAGCAGGTACCAGCACACTGCCTAACTGTGGACATGAAGGAGTCTCTCAGGGTATCACACTCCTACAGTGGCTCAGCTAAGGCACATTTTCTATAAGCCTTAATGCACAGGAACAGACTGGGGACCTTTGTTAACCTAACAGCCTGAATGTACAAGGTGTTTTGTTCCTCAAGAGAGCAGCATTCACAGATGGCATTGAGGGACAGGACAGGACTTGGCAAAATTATGTTGACAAGTTTTACCACAGAAGCTGATTTATACAGCAACTCAGAGGAACAAGAGGTTCTGCAAATCTGGAGAAAGGAACCTGACCTGGGACACAACATTCAGGCTTTCCTGGAGGTATCCCACTCACTTCCAACCTCCCTGAGTATCAAACCACCCAGTCACCAACTTGAGCATCACAGCAGGTACCATTTCACACTGGATCTTTACAGCTGAAAAGTCTGCTCTAGTTGGTGGTTGCTTTTTTTTTTCATATTTGTAGCCACAACAGCAAAGAACATTCTCCCATGTTCTACAGGTTAGCTCTCAGTTTCATTTCCATTTAATCTACATTTATATACTCTTTGCCATGTTCTTCAAACGCCAGCCAACCTTCCCACCAGAAAAGCTGCTTATTGTCTCTTTCCAGGAGGAATTAGTACATAATGGCCTCAAAGTCTCCACACCTTTGTTCTCTTCCTTTCCTCTCCTACACCACTACCAGAGCAGAGCCCTCCCACCCACCCACCTTGTGCAACAGCTTCGGGGAGACTGCTTACAAAGAAGATCTACAGTATCAGACCCTAAAGGATATGCTTAATAATAAAATTAAAAACTACAGGATTCTAATTCTGACTGTAACGGTTTCAAATGGTGGCTCCCATAGAAATGTATTTATTGGATTATCACTTGGAAATGGGCTCTCTCAGCCACAAACTCAAATTATTGTTTCCATCAACTCCTATCTCCATCTTGTAAAAGCTACAAACAGGAGCAAGAAAAACCAGAGGGTGATGGACACCCCATTCTCCCACACAGACATCCAAGAAGTGGATTTGTTAAGAAAGAAAAAACCCCAAACATTACAGTACTTTTTCTGCCACGGCAGCAAATATAAACAAGCATCTTGCCTGGTCATTTTTGTTTTCCTTGGGTTTTGGGTTTGGTTTGTTTTTTACTGGTGTTTTGAATTACTCAATCATTTGTCATCAACATTGAAACCAAGCACTCAAAGAGACCCTGGCAGCTCTGGAAAATATAGCACTCAATTAAGCCAGAAAAGAAAAATGATACAATCTGCAGCAATATGTATTCCCTAATAGAACTTTCCCCTAATGTGCTTTAGTTCAAAAGCAGAGATGAAAGAAATTCAGTCTCTGAATTTACCCACCCTAGCTAATGTCTCTTGTGGTCTACTCGTTTATGAAACCATCAGCACAGTGTTAAGGAAGTGCTGCCTGGCCCTTCCCTGCAAATGGAGAATCATCACAGTGCTTGTGAGAGGGGCTTCAGGGAGCAAATCACAGCCACGTGTAACCTTCTTAGCAACAATCTGAAAGAGCAGTAAATTAATATTTATAAAAAGTAGCAAATAATTCAGACCAGACATGATGTTTTGTAAATTAAGCTGACAAGCCAGCCATTCATTACAGCTCATTTCATTACAGCTAAAGAGAGACTCTGCATTTAGGAAGAGGCATGGGACTGTATTTACAAAAGGCAGGTTTCTACCTTGGCAAGCAGTGCCTTCCAGGAGGACATTAACATGGTCAATTATCAACTGCACAGTAACTATAGAAACTCCTGGTACAACTTTATGGCTGAAAGGGTTAGTTAGATTCTTGGTGCATAAATAACAATACAATTAGGAAAAGAGTGGTTACTTTCAATCCTGCACTTGGCACTTTTGCACCTGCTAGCAGAATAAAGCATCCTGTTCTGGCATCCCCAATTCAAGCAAGACATTGGTATGCTGGAGAGGGCTCCAAGGACCACAAGAATGACAAAGGATTGAAACATCATGAAGTGAAAGCCTCAAGTTCACTCTCTACTCACTCTCTCCAATTTACCAAAGAGAAAGAAAATTGAAAAGCCACAAACTCCTGCTCAGTCTATGTGGAAAAGAATGCTGATAACAGAGGGCTCCTTGTTCTAGCAGACGAAAGTATAACAAGACGCAATTGACTTTAAGTTAAGGCTGGAGAAGGCTGGCCTTGAACTATGGTGCACATTTTTGAAACGAGACAAGAGAGAGAGCAAAGAATTTTTCTTAAGCATCTTGTTAGGTGTTTGGATGCACTTTTCATCCAATGGAATTTTCCAATTCAAGTTCTTCCAGCTATTTTTTAAAAGAATTATGTTTAAGACAAATAAAAGGATACAGTCTTACAACCTCCCAGCACAAGAACAAGTGCTCATAATGATCCTTCCTGGGTTTACCACATGTGAACCAAACTGAGACAAGCTAATTTCTCTTCAGGTTCAGCACAGTAAAGATCCAAACTGCTAAGCTAACAACATAACTTTCCACAGTTCTGTATCTAACCAGGAAGATAGTCAGCTCCTTAATTTAGGACCACAGCTCTGTGCCCCACCTGTTGAACAACCAGTTATATTATTTACAAGTTACTACATCTTGGTAGCAGCTCTCAGACCAGAAGTGCTAAGGACACATAACACCATTCTAGCTTGGTTTTAAAGCTGATGAGGGGCCACAAGACAAAAAGGAGTAACTAATACTCTTTAGAAATAGAAAACTCAGTGACAGGAGCAGCTTAACTTGGATGAAAAAAAAAAGAAATAGTCATGCTGACTCTTAAGGCACCAGGCTACGAGGCAGCACTATTCAGGATTTTTCATCTATGTTTTGCTTACTCTCATGAGGAAAAAAAGCCTAAAAATTTGCAAATTGTGTTTCCTTTTCTGTCTGAGAGCTTGCACATCTATGGTTTAAGTAAAGCTCAAGACAGAATTTGCACTGTAACTTCCACTTGCTCTTTACAGGAGTGGCAGCTTTCACTCCCATCCTGGAATAACAGCAAAGCTGTTATGGAGCAGCACTGCAACAGTGGTGTTTGCACTGCAGAATTCAGAGAGTGATCATCTGTCACAAAAGTGAATGCTTTGCATTTATAAACACAGAGCAGTTTTTCCTCTTATTCACAAGTCCAGCAAACCCCTTATTTTAGCAAAATTAAATGTAGAGCCCTGTTTTACTACAGGGCACTGATTAAACTATAACGCAATACAGACAGCACCAACAAAACACTGAGAAAGGAATTCAGTCAAGACACAAACCACTCAATTGTAAGTCAGCTTCAAAAAATCCTAGTATTCTAGAAGGCTTAATATTAAAGTTTTTAGGACAACAAGGACAGCCTTGCTTTCTATAGTCTAATATATTAATTTTACATAAATAAATGAAAAGGGATTATTGTTAGCTGCTTATATGTAAATACTGTTTTCCTTTTCCTTAATATCATTTAAGTTTCATACATTTAACATTTAAAAAGAAAGCGTGGATTCTTCTTACCTCCCCAATGAAATCCTGTAATTATGAGTTTATTTTAGTATAAATCAGATCTCTTGGTCTCTACAAAAGCAAGGCTCCTACTAATGTCAACGGGAAAGGTTGCTGTCATAGTATCGGCTAAATTAACTTTCCCATAATCAGTAACACTGAACAAAAATCTTGGTGTAACATGGCAGAAAGAAAAAAATACAAATGTGAAAAATCTGCTGCCACTCAGGTAAATTTAGGGCTTCACAATGGTTTTCTCCCCCATCAATTGCTAAAAGCAATAAACAAACCTGCTTAGCAACATGGTATCAGATCCTAAACTGGTAGCACCCATTTCCAAAGCATTTTTTCGATATTACTGTCAATAAATGTATGGCCAGCAGCACACTGAGAACAGACCACTGGAATTGGCAGAGTCATCTCAGTTATTTTAATGCCAGCATTACAAACAGCAAGTACAAGTACTGAATAAAGCTCATAATGCAGTAGTGAATGCAAACAATTGATACAAAGCAACATACCTGGAAGAGAAGCCCTGTGTTTATTTTGTAATACTTCATTACAAACATCTAAACAACATATTAATCAATATACCTACACAACTGGCCTTCATCTCCACATGTACATTTTCCTCCCTTTCCACAAGCTATGCTACTTTTACTGGATATTTTATGACATTTTTGATCACAAACACATTTTCTAGTTTTTTGAAGCTCCACTTCTAAATACAATAAAGTGGAAGGCCCTACACTAAAACATACCGTAACAGTCAAGATCTACAAATAAACAGTGATTCAAAACATGCAAACCCCTTCAAAACCACTGTGATCATAAGGTTCAGCTTGGCCTTACTCAACACTTCCCAGCCTCAATGTGCCTCTGCCCCCACCAATCCCTGAGGAGTGGCACTATCCTAACAAGTGCTCTGCTACAGCAACGAAGGAGTTAAAACAGAAGACCCTGCTCCTCCCTGTCTCCACTCAGGGGCAGTGTGCCTTTCTTCCCTCGATGTCTTGGGGAGCTGAGGGGCAAAGAGCAGCACAGGGACGAGAGAGGAGGGATGGGAGAGGGAGCAGCACAGAATAAGGGAGCCCTCCAGGAACAGGGGGCAAGGGCAGCACAGCACCTCTGCACACCCCAGGAAAGGGCTCGCAAGGGACAGGCTTCAACTCCATCAGAAGTTGGAAAAATTAAGGCTTAGAAAATAACTAGAGTAAGATTAATAATTTACAGATCACTTACAAAGGCTTTCTTTGTTAGAGCTCTAACAAATTCAAAAACATCTACATACACCAGTAGTCCTGGCAGAACTGTACAAACAACATGCAAGTGCTTCATATGCTCATGAGTGCACTCATGTGGAAGTGCTGGGAAAGCTGCACGGGCAAATGCCCTGTGCTAAATCACAACCATAATCATGCCTGCTCACATCAAGTGGTTGCATGAGTCTACCAAAAGCTAAAAAATTTAAAGGTGTAATCCCATTTAGACAGATGTACATTCAGCTTGAAGAAGGTGAAAATGAGAACATTTCTTTCAAAGAATGTTGAAAAAATCCAGGTAACAGCTAAGTTAATTATCTTACTTTTAAAAAGACAAGTTAACTGGTTTGTGTAGGATGCTCTGATACCGAAAGTAAGGTCTACCTATCAAAAAAAGGGAGCAAAAAGGGAGTAAAAAACAGGCAGAAACTTTCAACCAGTACTCAAAGCAATTTTAATTGGTATTTACAGAAGGAATGTGCTCCAAGGTGATAATGTCTACTTAGAAAAAAGCACAACAAATATGGTAAGTCCTTGCTGGACAACATCCTTTCCAACTAGTATTGTACCATTCTTCTTTCTTTCCCTGTAAAATTCCACAGCAGTGCAATTCCATCCACTGACTTGCTCATATCTCAGTTTAAAGGGGAAAAAAGTAATAAAATTTAATTTCATCCAGCTAAATATTTTGGCAGATATTCTGCACTAAAAATATACACCATAATTTAGAATAAATGTTCCAAATCAGTTCAATCCTTGCTCACTCCAGGCATTATCATGAAATTTAGCAATTGCTTTCCTAAACTTTGTTAACACATTTGACCTTGATCAAAAAAGTGTATTTTTAGTTTCTTTAAGCTGCAAAACTAAAACTGCATCATAAAAAGGGCAACAGCAGGTCTGCCAAGCCAACTTTATGTTTTAAAGTTGTTTTTTTACAAGACTATTCTTTGTATATGTGGAGGAGAAAAATTAAGAGGGTGCTCAATCAGCTATTTGCAGCCTTGATGGAAATTAAACTTTCATGTTCTTAATATGATGTTTATAAACAGCCCCGAAGTTCTAGATACTGAGTCATCTCTGGCTTTTGGCTTGCCTTCAGCTGAGGGGGTTTTACAGAGTGTGAGCAGCATTCACACTTTGCTGGTGCCCCCGATCACGGTTGCAGTGTTTATGCAGAAACACGCAAACACAACAGAGAACACAGACTGTGCAGGCAGCCACAAAATTCACTCAGCACTGCATATGTCATTCTGGATTTCTCCCACAGCATCTTCCCTATTTTTCCCCTCCCTTTTTTTCTTCTTCCTTTTGTTTTGTTGTTGTTTCGGGTTTCTTTAATGTCCATCAAGGCAACAAACACCCGCAGCCATCCAAAAGGCAGCCCTGGCTCCCCAGAGCCCCCAGGAAAGAGCACGGATTGTGCCTCACCAGCTGCCTCCTGATCTGTGGGGAGGTTTCCTCACTGGTGCCACTGCTGCCTAAACGTGGTAAGTGTAGATTTCCCTGACAACACGAGGCCACGTGCAACTGTCCCATTCTTCTAAGCTCTGTGGTAATGAACTTGGAAGTGACTGCAAGCATTTCCCCATCCTTAGGAAGAGGCGCACTGCACTGGCAAAATTGAGCCAGAACACCAGTAAGTGGCTAAAAAGAATGATGTTAAGTGAAGCAGGGTGTATAATGTGACTTTAGAAATGAGGGCAAATTAATCCCTTCTATATAAATTTTCCATTACCAGGAATAAAATTAAAGAAGCGTCTGCTTAACTGGGAAAAGAACACAGTATAAAGGAAAGGAAAACTAAGTATATTCCTTCCCTTGTATCCATTACTGTGAGCTTACAAAGACTCTTTCTTTAATGAGAACTTGCTTGCTAGAAGTGATGAATATTTCAGATGTTCTTTCAAAATAAACATGGAGAACCTAATACAGTATTTACAGCACAGATGAATTTCCTAAATGAGTCGCCCAATAACCAGAAAGGAGCATTAAGACACGAGTATGGAAAACTATAAATAGTACACAAAAGGTACAGTATAAATAGTGTGTATCACTTTTAGTCTTGTTTATATCTGTCCAACCCATTTGCAATCAGAAAGCCCTGCTTCTTTTCCCCTGTACAGAATTTGTGAATGGCTTGGTCCTCAGCAGCACAGTTAGAACACGAGCCCCCTAAGTAAATAAATGTGCATCTATCAAAACTTAGAGTTAGGAAAAAACCCAAAACTCCATGCATTATTGGAAAAAAGTACTATAAATCCTCCTTTAAGAAACCTAAGAATACTACTTGAAGAAAATACAAATTAAAAAGGACATATCCTGTTGAAATTTTGAAAATGTCACTGGTCAGATGCCCTCAGCCACTACCAATCATAAAATCAAACACTGAAGTCATAATTCAACAGACAGGACAACACCACTTTACACAGCTGTCCCACCAACAGCAGAAGCCAGGTTAGAGTCATATAACATAATGTCACATTTCTAAAAAATGCCCTAGTAAAGAAGTCTGCAAATTATGCAGCTTTTTTGAAGTTTACTGCAGCTGACAGAGCTGCAGTGTAACTTAGATTCCCAGCCTCCCTTCTCCCATCCAAAACCAAAGGCCAACCCCACCAACCCCCATCCAGCATTCCATGAGATGCCTTCAGAGGTACTGTGCCTTCTTTGGTGATACAACTGGACAAACTCTTACAAAACACACTTCAGCACCACAAAACAAATACAAATACTAGAAAACACAAAGAACACTAGCTAAAACCAAAGAGGAAATACTACAGGATCAGTTCAGCAAAGAAAAAGTCAAACCAGAAATCAGCCCAGGTCCAGCAATTGACATGGATACTACGCACACACACAGAACCAGACAAGCCTTTCCATTCACGAGTCAAGGGTGGAAAAAAACTCTTCAGAAGGCTTTTTGGAAAGGAGAGGAATGACAGACTCCTATTACATAGCAACCTGCTGGGCCATCAAATCACAAACAGTGGCAAAATGAACTCAAGAGGAAAATCTCAAGACCAACCATCAGCCATGACTGCAGACAGACACCCAACACAAGGTATCTGTCTGTGACCAAAAAAACCACATTTTCCACTCTTTGCCTGAACAGGCATCACACCAATTACACATTATAAACTGACTCCTTTACAAACACCCCTTATTTTGCATGCTACTGTCAACAGCACAAAAGACAGAATGAGCAAATACTTCAAGTTTTAGCTACACCCATGTAGTATATTACATGCCACAGCAGTATTAAAAGTAATAATTAAAATCATATTCAGAACAACAGAAAAACTAGTATTTTAATGCAAAATAAAGCCCACTAACATTCACCAACGTTGTACAACCACAGTTAGTGTTAGCACACAGGTAGGTGGTTTGCACAACTACTTCACATGAAAAGACAGACACCCTTGAGGTTGGACAGGTTATTTGCTCCTTAATCTATCTTAACTTTGGTTTGTCTTACCAAAGTTTCTGTAATGTGTAACAGTGACGACACAACTGTTAAGAAATTGGGATGTTTTCAAGTAAAATGACACTACAGACCAGTCAGCATTTATCAAATCCAGTATGTCCAGTAAATTCTGAAATTTTAGTGTACTGAAACAATACTAAACTATCTTATTACATTTAGCTGGTATAAGAGAATAGTTCAACAAAGTAAGTTTAACAACATACTTTTTGTTTGCATTTTCACTAGCTTCATCTTACCCATACCATCTATCTTACTTGCCCCATCCATCCTCCAACATGTTTGCAACAACAGAATTAATGACTTATTTCTAGTCAAAACATTCCAAAGATTAACTGAGAGAAGCAGTATGAATATACTACCTGTTACTTAAAAAAACCAAAAAAACAACCCAAAACATTAGCCATGAGTGTAGTAAGTCTGTATTTTGGTATAAAAACTAAGATATTTGCATTTGAAAGACCAATCTTTTGTTATCATGAAAGATAGCCATCTTAAAAGTGTGGCAGAAACATGTTACCACTGAAACTGAAGGTTGTTGTAAATTTACAGGATTTTCAGTTTCAGTTGAGGTATTCTAAAGTTTAAAGAAAGAGAGGAAATCAAAACTTCAGTAAAGTAAGTATAAAAATTCCACTTTTGTTAGCTTGGCTTGCAGTTTAACATTGACTTCTCACATGAAATTTCAGAGGCCATAAAACCTGTATGCTAAAAACATTTAACTGTTACCTTTGGAAGTATGAAACTAGGAACAGAAGAAATTAAAGGGAACGTTCAATGCAAGGGAAAGCAAACTTTTGGTCTGCAGACTTGTGCAGGGAAGTTCAAATATGTCTACAACATGCTGGAGAGAAAGGAAAGAAAGGACATGTTCTGTGCTTTTAAAATTAGCTAATCTGCTTAATAGCTGGAAAGCGCCGCTACCCAGCGTTTAACCCTTTGCCTTCCTGGGCTGTATGACAAGAAAATGCTGCTCAAAATGGGAGGGGATAAATATCAAAGCAATCATCGGTTACCTTTAAAACTCTTTGCTTCCTCCTCTGAGGCCTTTTGTTTTCTGTTAGAACCTAAAAAAACATCAAATTGCAGAATATAAGTTGTGGTCACAAAGGCAGGCAGACACCTCCGATTTTTATTATGGAACAGCGGTATTTCTGCAATACCCCGAGTGCTTTACACGCCGCCCTTCCACGGGCCGGCGGCGGCTCCCGGCGGCCCGTCCGCCGCCCCTCACATCGCGGGAGCCCCGCGTTCCCCCTCACGGCGGCGGCGCCCCTGCCCCGCCATCTTTGCTTCCTGCCGCAGCGGCGGCCGCGCGGGCG
>VZSE01009159.1:231688-248365 GCA_013398275.1 Promerops cafer
CGCCCCGCGCCCCGGGCACGGCCCAGGCGGTGCGAACCACCCGCCCCGGGCACCGGGGCCGGGGCCGCTCGGCTTGGCGAGGGCTGCAATGAGAACGGGGTCAGGCGAGGACACGGCCCCCGTGCACCCGCACGCGTGCGCACACCGCCGTGCACCGGGCGGCACAGCCCTGACCCGCTCCGTGAGCGGCACCGGGGATGCATCGCCGGGCACCGGCGGCCGTGGTGGGGCTCGCAGCCGGCTCGTCCTGGAAAGAGTGGAAATCGCCGCTCACCTGGTGGAGGCCGCAGCCACAGGGCCTGCCTTCACCTGCTCTCCCAAGCCGAGGGGACGCGACCCTGCAGCAGCCCCCTCCAAAATCTCAGCCTGGGGCCAGGAGCCAGCCCAGCGCCCACCGGACTCAACAGCCGGCGGCCCCTGCGCTCCCGCGGCAGGCGCGGTGAAAGATCCTCCTGTGTCTTCATCTACTCCCACAGCACCCAGCAGAACGAACCTACTGCCAAGGGACTGCCATGGGAACTGGCCACCATATCAACATCAAGGGCAATTATTTTCCCACAACTCCACCTGCTTAAAACGTTCATCCGGATGGAAGGAGGACGGAGGGGTCCCAGCTCTACCAGTTGTCACAGCGAGCCCTCATGGATCACACAGACATTTGCTAACTAGGGACAACAAACAAATAACAACGTATCTAACACTGCAGTCACCTGAGCCTTCACTGAAACAATTCGCAGTTGACATCTAAACCAGAACGCTGGACACGGATTTATGCACTAAAGATAAAAACCAGTAAGAACACCTTTTCATCAGCTACAAACTGCAATCTGTTTTCTTATCCAGTGCTACACTGTAATGTAATTACTGTCCACTTATTGGTGCAAATCGGTTAAACAGCAGAAATGCTCAGACGTGGACACACAACTCATTCCCCAGTGCAGCCATTAAATCAGAGAAAGCTGTTGCCCATTTTTTGTCTGATGCTACCTTGTATCTAAAATCTTCATCTGTTGCACCAGAATGATGAATTAAATAGGATTTATGATAAGATAAAATTAAAATACTGATTTGTATTCCCCCCCCCCCCCCCAAATACCCCAAGTCTGCAAGGGTCTTTTTGCACATTAAAAATGAGAGTGGAAATCACATACACTTAGTGATCTGATTCTTCTTCATAGTTTTGGCTACTTAAGATGCTTTACAGGGGAAAAAAAGGAACAGTATTTTGTTTACTTAGAAACCTAAGACCCCATATTCTGATTTAGTCCCCAGACTGGTGCATGCACTGGACAGTAGCTCCAGGTTTCCTTGTAGCCTCATGTTAGGGGTCCTCAGACACAAGGAAGGAAAGAAACCACTTCAAATAATTTCCCCATAAAAGCTTTAAGAACCAACACAGAAAATAAGGAGCAGTGAAGAGGCAACTTGCTAAATGCAGCCTCTGAAAATAACTAGAGCACAAACTAATCCGTCTCACTGTAATTTAGGCTGCATTACAGTCCACACCCAGGAACACAGAGAAATGGCAAAGTATTGTGAGTTGTAATTATTTTACACTCCCACAGAGAATGTGTCTGTGTAAAATAAGAGTAAACTGCACAACTCCAACTCCCTGCCCCACATCCGTGGGGTAGGGAAGGCTGTATGCAGCTTTGCTCATCACACACATTACCAAACTCCTCTAGCTGTGTGCTATCCCCTTACAAAACTCTCAAGTATCCTACTCAGGAGTGTTTTTATGTGCACTCATTTTAGAATTCAACTGGCTTAAATATTTCTGGAGTCTCTTGTAAAATAAATACCACAAAGTCTAAATTTCTTGATTATAACTGGGCCTGGCTGGAAAACAAGAATTCCATTTTGGTTTTTTTGTTTTGTTTTGGGTTTTTTTTGAGATTTCAACACTTGGTTTCATTCCAAAGCAGAGCAAAACTTTCAAAAATTCAAGCAGAGACAGATAGGAAGTGGGAGACCAAAGTTCAAGCCCCTGGTCTGCATCAGGCAAAAAGCCCTTACCACCACCATGTTCTAATACTTCTTGTCCCCTTTTTAAGTTTTAAACAGAAATTTCATTTCTCAAGCCTAGAGAAATTTTTTCCCCCAGAAATAGTTGCATTAAGACAGATAGTAGCTGTGAAAGATTCCTGTTCATTCAGCATTTTCCATTCAAGGAATGGCTTACTGGAAAGTTCCCAACCCAACTTGAATTGCAGCATCCTTTTTTAATATGTCTGGGTTTTTCAGCAGTGTGTTAAAAACCCACAGACAAGCAGGCCCCTATTGTTATTTAATATTTCATGTTACTCAGATTACAGCAATTAAATGTCTCGAGACACCTTGGGCAACCCAAGTGAACTAACACTCAGTGACCTCATTTTTTTGGTCAGTTTGTCGACTGCAGGTCCCACTAAATCCAGCTATTTAGTTCTAATAGGAATTAAAGCTCTCCCCAGCAGATGCTTTCAACCCAAGAGGGCTCCCTGCCTAGGCAGGACCCTACAATGTAAGCACCTTGCCTTGACAAGCCTTGCAGAAAGCAGCCTCGGAGATGGGGGCTCCCCACCCTGACAGTTCAGCAGCAGCCCTGTAAGGTTATGGCCTTTTGGGAGCTGTGGGGCCATGAACCCCTACAAGTTCAGCTGGGAAAGGGGAGCTGCTCAGCCTGGCACCCCCGTGGGCTGAGCTGGAGCCGATCCGCCCCGCCAGAGCCCGGCGCAGCCGGCACCAGCAGCGGCTCCAGCCGTGGCTGCAAGCTCCATCTGCAGCACCTGCCGGGCCAAAACAGGAACCCTTTTGCCATGGAGAAAAGAAAATAAACCATGAGCCATCTTTCCTGTCCACATGCTACTTCTGAAGCCTACAAAACCCTCACTCCACACCGCAGCTCCTGAAGACAGCCCTGACAGTATGCAATGCAATGGCAGCAAAGCAGACCGCTTCTTGGAATTAAATCTGCTTTTTGGAACAAAATAGCTGTGAAATAGCCCTCAGTAACTGCAATACTGTTTCAGAAAACAGCAGTCTTTAAAGACAAGACAAAAATGTGGCAGCGTCATAATCCTGTGTGGATAAGCTTCTCGAACTCTTACTGTGAAGTATTCCTGCATTATTCATTCTGAGAGGGACAGCAGATAAAGCCTTTTTCCTCTTCTTATGAAAGCTTCCTTACATTTACTAGACTGCCCTTTCAAAAAATTCAATAAGCAAAAAAATGTTTTCCCTTATATATTTTAAGATTCTTCTTTACCAGCTCCTAAGCAAACAGGCACAGTGTGAATTCCTCAGGAACGGGGGCATTATATGCAAGAATATTGCTACACACAGGGGCTGGGAACTAGAGGCCACAATGCCTTATATCCAGACTTTCCTGATGTCACATCCCTGCAAAACCCATTACATTAAGGAAGGTACAATACCACTTAATGTTTATGTGGCTGTTATTTTTAAATGGTATTTTTCAAGTCCAATATAGTTTTCAAATCTTTATCTGGATTACGTGGGAATTAATGGAAATAACAGTAACCTAACTAATGCCAGTTCCAAACACACAACTGATATTCTCCAAGGGCTGAGTGCTTGCGCACATGTGGGCATGGGTGTTGGAATATGCACCTCAGTTCACATTCATGGCTTCTACCAGCCAGGCCTTACTCCCTATAACTGTAAATCCATGTAAGTTTTTAAAGAAAACCAACACTTTTTCTTTCATAAGCAGCAGGTATGGACTGCCAACCCCCACAGTGGCTATTCAGCCATTTAATGCCCACAGCTCTCACTGACTTCACTGGGACTTTTGCATTTTTTAGTTAGAATGGGGAGAGAGAATTCCTTTAAGGCAAAACACCAACATTTAAACTATGCTCCTGCTCTATCCCCCCACACCCTCCTCCCAGTGAATCACCTCCAAAAAATGCTTACATTCCACCAACATGAAAGAATCATGACTCTTCTGAACAAGAAACACACTGAAGCCAACCTCATTTCTTTTAATTATTTATGTTCACTTTCCATACCATGGACAGAGACCAACAATTTTGGGTTTTCCTCAGCTGCTTTCTATTGGAAACACGTTACTGTCACAGAAGTCCCAGTACTACCAGTCTAGGAAAACAATGGAATTCCCTGCAATCTTATCTAAAGGACAGCTGCTGAACTGAGTGATAGCATTCCCCATCCCCCAACACCTTCCCTGTATCTCAGCACCTTGAAAGAGCTGATGTAACATTGTAGAAATACTTTCTCATTTCCTCGGAGCACAGTTTCTAGAGATTGAAAATGAAGCAAGGCCTCTTCCTAGGAATATCTGAAAAGGCACCAGGTTTCATTCAAATACAATTTTATAAGAAAATACCTGACATGTTCTTAAATGTCAGGAATACTTCATTTCCTCCATGCAGCACCCTGAAATTTCATACAAAATTTAACGAGAAATGAAGGCCGCCTCTGGCGCAGCTCTGAACGCATCACACAGAATGTGGCCCGCCTAATGAAACAAAAGCACACCAAAGTAAAAGCTGCCAAAGAAAAGAATAAAAACAAGCAATCTCTCATAGAGAAGTAAAAGGAGTGCCCAGAGAGGACAAAGGTGAAGAGGCAAAAGCTAATCTGCAAGGAGAAGGTCAGGCTGAGCAACAAGAAAAGAAGTATGTTTAGCCTGGAAAACAAAAGTTGACAGAAAAGCTGGAGTGCTTCCTTTCACTGACCCTGCCAAAACTCCTTTTAAAGCACGGCTTTTAGATCACTTCCTACGTCAACTCCATGAATCCTCTCCCATGAACTTTTCTTCAATCCCACTGACTAAATATACAAAAGGACAATGTCACTACTCTTTTGTTGTAAAAAGTCAGGCTAAGTCTCTACCACCTTTATTGTTTTAATATCTATCTTAAGTCACATTACAACTGCCCCTCTCCTCACTTACTTTTTAAGAGCACTAAGGAGCATTTGAGACAGAAAGAGGTTTTTGAATGAATTCTGAGCCAAACTGTTTAAGCCTACTTCCCTAAACATCATACCTTAAAATATTCTTCCCCCCACAAAGGGCAATATATCATATCCTCTCACTGCTACAGGACTCTTCTTTCTGCTTGCCTACCTTCAAACCAGAACGGACTTCTCTGCCAACCCTGGTAAGCACAGGACAGAGCAGTGAAAACAGGAGGTCTCCTGAGAGCTCCGCAGCTGACGGGAATTTCTACCTGCTGTAAGAACACACCATTTTAATGAAATTGCTCTTGAGAAAGGTTTTGCAGGTGCATTCTCCCCAGTGTGAACTGCTCCTCTCGGAGTACACACTGGTGCAGAGACTTGAACCTCAGTTTCCCACATCCCAAGGCAAATGTCCCAGTGATTTCACTACCAAGACAGCCTCTCCCCCTGTGTGGTTCAGGTACTATTGGATCACACGAAGAGAACACTCCCAGCAGGACCTAGCGGTGCAGAGTCTCACTTGCAGCTCAGAGGTCAGGGAATTCAGTTGGGATGTGGGAAATCTATGCTCAACTCCCTACTTACCTGATTTAAAGCCTGATCTTGAAACTGAAATCCCTCAGAAGGTCAGTGCTGTTATCACATGGGCATACAGACTGTCTTTTCCCCTCCTCTTTGTTCCAAAAGTTATGACCTGGGTTATTAAAGGCTGATGGGTCAGAAAAATGAGGAAGAAACACAGGAAAAGAAAGTATGTATGGGGAATGTGGTAACAGACAAAAGGGAGAGAGGAAAGAGAAGTGAAATGAGAGAAACAGAAGAGTAGACAATTAGAAAGGCAGAGAGATGCGAAAGGGGAAAATGCAGCTACAACTTGGTCCTGAAGTTTATAAATTGATTTCCACCAAATCTGTCATCACAAGCAAGTTACTTTAACTGAACCAGAGAGCAGACAACCTGCATTCCTTAGCTTTTAGCCTTCAGTATTTCAAAATACCAAGAGTCTCCCTAGTAATTCACAGTCTCTTAAGACTACCCTAAAACTCCCTCCTCCCCACATTTTGTGCTTAAATCTTTCTCATTTCTTCGTTCTTTTGGCCAACATACCGAGATCTGGGACACAGAGTTAAAGCCGTATTTACCTTCGATTTTATGGATTTACACAACAGGAACAAGACTAACTCCAGCTCACTCTAACCTACACTTCTGCAGATGGCAAGAGGAAGTCACTCTACAACCTGTTAGCTAGCACCAACAGTAACCCTGAACTCTCTAAAGCTGTAATGTGGCCAGCATTTCCCTCTGCAGAATTTTAAGATGCACCTCAAGCCTCTAACGAGTGACTTAATTTGCAACTTCTGTGTCTTACCTCAAAAGGTAGCGTGACTGGTGGTGGTGGCTTTTTCAGTTCTTCACATTTTCTCTTTTTACATATCCGGTGACTAGTTTTGCGCTTCCTGCAACAGCTGCATTCCTCGCAATTCGTTTTTCGCAGACAGGGCTCACAGACTCCACAACGCCTTCGTTTCTTTTTCTCCAGCATAGGGAGCAGAGATGAATATGGAACAGGGTAATCACCAGCTGGATTTTTAAGAGAGGATGGCCCTGAGGCCTCAACTGCTTCAGTGCTGTTGCTCACACTGTCCTGAACCAAATTCAAGCTTACTCCAACGCTTCCCAGCTGTGATGAATAATCATTATGCTGCAGTCTTGAGTCAGCTGGCAAATCTGCATTTATGGCTTTTTCTGAGGCAAGAGCAGAGATTTTCATGCTTGAAGGCAACTCTGAAACAAAACCTGCAGAGAACTGTCCAGAGCTTTCATCAGGGATTTTATCAACTGTGCATTTTTCTAAATCTGAAGATAAAGTGGGGACATATCCTGA
This sequence comes from Promerops cafer, assembly GCA_013398275.1. Classification (NCBI taxonomy): domain Eukaryota; kingdom Metazoa; phylum Chordata; class Aves; order Passeriformes; family Nectariniidae; genus Promerops; species Promerops cafer. The sequence goes on from VZSE01009159.1 coordinate 238,503, forward strand.
ATTCAAAATTAATGTCTCTGCATTTATACATTTAACAAGCTGTTCAATGTCCTCTGCTTCAATATTGTTTAAAGAGGTATTGGAGACTGGTTCACATACTGTAAATATGCTTTTTGTGTCAAATTCTGAATTCTCTTTTCTAAAGCTCAAATCTGAATTTGAATCAAGTTCTTTGTGAATGGGTACAAAATCCACAACCAGTTTCATGGGGTATTCTGCAAGTGAGTTTGCACCTTCAAAATGTAAAAGCAAATTTGATTCAGAGGCAGCTACAGAACTGGAATTTGAACCAATGTCTTTATTCTCAGATTCCAAATCCCAGCCTGCCTTCAAGCAGGAATCTGCAAGTGACCTTGCATCTTCTAACAAATGTTCTTGTGAGTTAAACTCAGAGGTAACTAGAGATGCAGAATCCAAGTCTTGTTCTTCCCTAGGTAGCACCATGTCCAACCCTGCTCCAATGTGGAATTTGGCAAGTGTGACCGACTCTATCAGTACTGCTGAGCTGAGGTCTGAGGTATCAACAGAGCTGGAGTCAGGTTCTGTACTGTTAGGCACCACATTGAAGGGAACCTCTGCATGCACCATCAAGTTTGATTCAGAGGCAATTACAGAGTCAGAAAGAGAAGATGGAAGCACCAGCGCAGCATCTTCAACAAATGCTTCAGCCAAACCACCCGTATCAAGATCACTGGGTATCTGCTCACAGGGCAGGTCTTCATGCTTAGATTTCACCTCTGAAGCTTCTGTACCATCATCAATTCCCTGACTGTTTGGAATGGAGTCATCTGTTTCAGATATTTGGACCTCCTTGTCCTGACTGGCACATGGGGTAACAGGCTCTTGACCTGCACTACACAGAGAGCCTTCTACAGGCAGAGCAGCTAACTCATTTTGAGCTAAATCTTGTTTCAAAGCTATTTCACCTGTTCCATCATTTTTCTCTTCTACTACTGCCAGGGCTTCTTGTTCATGTTTTTCCTTTGTTTCTAGCCTTTTTTGTGCTGCAGCTTTCCTGGGTTTTGCAATTATTGGAGTTTGGGACAATCTTCCGGAGAAGGATCGGTTACGGAGAGACATTGTAAAGCCATTGATGCTGAAAGAATCCTGGCTATGAAAGAGGATATTGTCAGCTTTCTCCAAACTCACCCAAGACGCCCCTGACAAGGTTCTGGTTACACTGCTCCTGAGAAGTCTACCTGAAGAGCTCATGATTGGTTTCTTTTCTTGCTGTTTTTTCTTAACATCTTTTTCTTGCACTGGCTTTTTACCTTTTCCAGAACTAACAGCTTTTGTGGAAGCCTTTGTGGTTTTCTTTCTCACTTGACTAGATTTCTTTTTGCTCTGGTTAGTTTTCCTTTTGCCTAACTCTTCTTTTTTGGCTGATCTGGAAGGCCTCGCATGGTGAGCCATGTCTGCGGAGCAGGAGGAATGTTAAGAGGAGAGATGGAAAAAAATCATGAGCTCTTGAGACACCTCTTCAGTAGAAAACTGCACACTCCCATTGCTGCTTTCTGTGCTCATACAATGTCAACTCTGAAAAAGATACAAAACACCATTAATATACTTCTAATTAAAAAAGGTGCACATATACTCAGCTGAACATTTTTAATATTTAAAAATACAGAGGTAGAATCAGAAATAACAGTACTGGGTGTTATGTTCAGCTAGCACAAAAGCTTTTACAATATTAGTATACCACAAAATAAAAAGCTTGCCTAAAGGCCTGTAACACAAACAAAGAAGCAAACTGAACTCAAATGACCAGACAACGTCACATATTTACTGTTTTATATCAGTACTAAAAAGTTTGAGTTTTCTCAATTTTATTAACAGTTCATTAACACATAAACTTCCCTTGAGTAAGGAGAAGTCCATATTTATCAGTGTAAGGACATTCAGGAACAAAAGAACAAAGATGATTTTATTTTTTGTGCGTACTCAAAATATCATCACCAGGGCATCTATCATTCTTTCACCATCCACTGGTAGCCCACCATGGTAAAATTGCAGATAAAATGGGAGAAGTAACTAGCTCCCCAAAGAGATCAACCTGTGATTTTACAGGTGAACTGGACCAGGGAAGAATGGTCTTTCCCAGTGTTATCTTCCAGAATACCTCCACAGCACACTGTATTACACTCCAACCCTTGATTCCATACTGTCTGCCTATATCATATGCTTATGCAAGGCAGATGTCTCTGCTTCATCACTACTATTTAATTTACCTTCAAAAAACCACCATACATCTGTCCCAAGCTTTTGTCCCCAGTCACAACTGCAATGCACAAGTCCCCAACTCCCCAAACACAACTCAATTTCAAAAGATACAACAAATTTCTCACGCTCCAAACCAATTTCCTTCCAGGTGGGTTTTTTAAAAGTAAAGCTATTCTCACAAGCACATATTTTAAGCACACAGTGCTTTTTAAGTACCTATAGAAGGCTTTTAAAGCTTTATCTAGCTGTTTGGATAGATCACATGGGTAGACAAGGGCCCTTAAAATGGGAACAGGCAGAGCCAGAGGCTCTATAGTCTCCAGCAGGAACGTACCTTCCCTTCACCATCATTCCTTTGAATTCCTTAAGCCACTGCTCTTCACTGATGGGAAGAGGCCAAGAAAAGGAAGAACAAGAAGTGTGGGGATGATGTCTAAAATTCTGACCTCAAATGGAAGTAAAAGAAAGGGCATCTTGGCTTCTAAAGGAAATAGAAAAGGAGAGAGCAACCAGGTTCCTGACATCCCGTTCCTTCCTACGACCTCAATCCCCACCTTGAAGCCAACAGGGTGATCTCACGGAGGCTGCACTTCCCCACAGCCCAGTCTGAGCTCTGCTGAAGGTGGAGAGAGTTTTGCTAAAGCAGCCCAAACAGCACTGCCCCAAGCACAGCCAACTGGCATGGCCTCTGTGTGGGGCCACCAGCTTGCAGGCTGCCCAGTGGCCACAGCACCCACCAAGGCTAACAGGAACTCCCCAAACCCTTTCTGAGTAGCTCATTTAAAGCATTTCGAAGCCCAGCTCTTATTTATTCAGCTGCAGCAAGCCAACGGATCCTCTGTACTACAACATACAAACCAAGTACCTGACCTAAACACAACGTGATTATCTTGTATCACATCTTCATACTGCACATCAGATGAACATGACTACTGAGACAGCATTTTTCACACACACAAATACCAATTAGAGCCAGCAGTGCTGCACAAGACAAGGCTAAACACACTTCTCAGGTCAGCTCAGAAAACAGTGCCCACCAAACACACAATAAACAAGTTGAATAAATAGCATCCCTCCTCCACAGCAGCACATCCAACCTGGAGAGACTAAGTAGACACGTGCAGTTGTTTATAGTCGTGGGTGAAGCTTCAAAGGTCGCAGAAGAGACCTGAACAGCTCCCACAGAAGCTCTCTGTTAAAGCTGGGTCAGACAGTGAAACAGTAAAACAAATACTACTCTGAAACAAAGGTAATCCGAGTACTCTCCTCCCCCTACCCTTCTCTGGAGGCACATGGGGGAAGGGGGACATGGCCATTAGGAGTCACTCCATGAATCAAAGAGGGCATCACATCAGCAGGTCCATGAAATTGTTGTAGGCAGCCTGCAAAAAGCCTCCCCAGTTTCTTGGGGTTGTGACAGAGACTGGGATCCTCACTCCAAAGGATGGTGGGCTGCAAAACCAGCTGGAAGCAAGCAGCAGGCACTTCTGCAGCCATTAGCAGAGCAGCTACATAACAGTGGCAGGAGAAGAAATTCGAGCTACTCTCAGAGCCTATAGCCAGGAAAGCAAGGAAGAAAGCAAGCCATCAACAAAGGCCAAGGCAACATGGCAATGTGTGAATCAGGAGGGGGACTGAAGGGATAAAGTCTTTTCTCTTTATCAGCCCTAAAACAGAAGCAGAATGACCACAGAATACAGGAGGTCTGCAGTAGAAACAGTGACTGGATATTTGAGAATACTGAATGTGAATGATGCTTTGCTCATATTTTTTGCCTACACAAGTAGCTGTTACTGTTACTGTGGAAGTTCAGGAAGCACAACCCTCAAAATTATCAGTCAGAAGCTTAATTTATAACAATTTGGTAACTTCTAAAATCATTACTACGATTACATAATAATGTGTCTTTACATGCATTTGGACAGTGATAGGACATGGGGGGATAGCTTCAAGGTGAAAGAGAGCAAGTTCACATCAGATACTAGAAAGAAGTTGTTCCCTGGGAGGGCGGGGAGGCCCTGGCATGGGTGGCCCAGAGGAGCTGAGGCTGCCCCTGGATCCCTGGAAGTGTCCAAGCCCAGGTTGGACAGGACTTGGAGCAACCTGTGCTAGTGGAAGGTGTCCTTGCCCATGGCAGGGGGTTGGAAAGAGTAGATCTTTAAGGTCCCTTCCCATTCAAACCATTCTGTGATTGCATGAGTTGAAAATTGCAAAATAGTGGCTTCAGGACTGAAGAGGCAAGATCATCCTGGGGTTCTTTGGTTGGTTTTGTCCATTTTTTTTTTTTTTTTAATTTTTTTAATACAGGGAAATACATCTGTCTGGCAAGACTGTAGAAAACTACCAATGCCAAAGCATTGCTTCTCTTCAGGGCCAAAATTAGAGAGGCTATGAACAGAGTGGTTCAAGACTTCCCTTTTTCTTGCTAAAAAAGGAATGCTGATATTTGTAAAAAATTGCCTGGCTTTAAATGCTGCATTATAAAAAATGGCAAAGGCTTTGCCTGACTCAGAGATGACAATACAGGGTCACAAGAACAGCAACACTTTTATCAATTTTGTTTCAATTTTGTCACTGGAGTAACTTTAGGTTTTTCAGAAGAGATCTGAATAGACCCCCAAGGAAATTTTTGGGGGGGTGGGGGGTTAATGCTTCACTTCAGTTATATTTGTCTGGGACAGAGTACCTGACCTGCAAGGTGATCTTACACTCTCGAGCAAAATGGTTGTCAGCAAGAGATCTCTGCTTCCCTTAAAAAAACCCTAGTCTTGAATACTAGTCTGCCAAAACCACCTTAACTGCTAGCCAAAAACTGTCTTGACATTTTAATTAACCTGTCCTATAAGTTACACTGCTATTTCGTTGTTTCCTCTTCCACAGTTAGGACCAGAATATTAGGTAGCTGCAAGGTTGATATTCAAGTTTTGTTTCCTGTAACACGAGGAAATATTTTACCTTCCCTTTTTCATTTAAAGCACTGGCAAGGACTGTTGATATCTGCAGCAGTTGCAAATCATCTCATGCTGCTTCTTAAGGACAAGTGGCTTTATCACACTGGTCATGTTCCACAACAAGCAGGTAATTATATTTCCAAAACATCTACGTGGACTCAACATGATTATAAAACATGAACCTCATGGGGCAATATAATATCTTGTCACTTTTCTATCATCCTGGAGAGAAACAAACTTACTTCAATGCCTTCTTCTGAAAGCCAAAGCAGGTGAGACCTGCCATGCCTTCCCTCACAAGGGAGCACAGGAGTCTCTAGAATGTAAAAGGGGCAATAGGTGACAGGAGGTTTTGCAGGGAACTGCCCTGGATAATACAATATCAGTGCATCCTGAAGCTGTTACCTGAACCAACTTATCTCTCCTAATCCATGTGCAAAGCTGAAAGCTGGTTTTAAAGCCAATTGCTTAAGTTTTGCTCATTCATGGTAATAAATCTGGAATAATTCCACTGACTGCTATAATCCTCAACAAATACTGCTAAAAAAGCTAATCAAAGGCTAAATCTTCTGTCTCCTCTCAAAATTCCAAACAATAAGAATTCTATCTACAAAGTAATTAAGAAATGTAACCCCATACTGTCAGAATGCCTCCAGAAAAAAAAACAAAACCAACAAAACCCCCAAACAACAACAAAAAAAAACCAACCCCAAACCCACCCACAATGTTTCACTTTACACAAATAAGTAAAAAAAAGATAAAGCAAATCTTCATTCTAGAGACTGTGTCAATCAAGATTCTGTTACATACCTTGATTCTTGTTGGAAGATGGCAGGGAAAAAAGATAGATATTAGAAGATGTGTTCACATAAAAAATGGTGGCAGTTTTTTTATGGTGTTGTGAAAAATGGCAAGTGACCCCTGAACAAACAGAGCAGTATGGGGAAAAAAATGACACAGCTAGCAGTCACTAGTTTCACTAGCCACCTGGTTTTACTACAGTCAGATGTATTTAAATACATTTTGTTTCAGTGTTTAGGTATCATTTAAAAAGTCTCTTGAGAGATTTGGCCTTAGGAGAAACAGATCTGGAAGCTTTCGTAAGAGCCACTCAATAATATGCAGGTCCCAAGCAATAAGGGCCACAGTGTGACTAATCTGTCACACAAGCTCAGATGCACAATTTAGAATTGAAAACCACATCATCTTCTGCCAGCAAATGCTCTAGAGAAAGATGCAAGAGACACCAGAGAAGACAGACGTTAAAAAATCCAACCCTCAGGTGCAAAAGCATCTCATATCATCTGCATGCTCTTCCCAGCTGCACCAACGCCAACCTGCTTTCAACTTGGCCGAGTTCCCTGCATCTACTCATTGCTCTGTAGAGCACTTTGTACATGAAAAGAAGGGAAATGGGTTAGGAGGGGAGAATCAGCTTTAATTTTCCCTTTTGCCCTTCTTTAATCCTTGAATACACATTTGGCTTTGCGTAAGAAGTAATAATGAATGAAAAAAAAAAAAGAAAATGAAAAAAATGCCACTTCTTATCTGCCGTCTCAGTACCATGAGTTATTTCATACACAGAGGCCTCCCCACTCCGTTGTGCTCCATAGAGGTTTTCTGCTTTATGTTAAAGGACTATGCCACCCTTAAGCAACTGGGCATATTTCATCCACATGTACTAAACTTTGGTTTAAGGTAACACTTTCCAGTAGCATACAAATGTGAGACAGGCACTGCAGAATGCCACCTCAGTTTCTCACAGACAAAGGCACATAAAGCACAATCCTTTACTCACTCATCAGCAACACAGGATGATGCTGAGCAGACCAAGCACCAAGACCTTCATGCTAAATTTTTGTCCCTGCTGGCCCCAGAAGGCCAGCTCTGTGTTTGGAGGATAAGGCAGAGCTGCCACCCTGCTGTGGAAGGAGCTGGAGGCTGCTGTGAAATAGGCACGCTCCATGAATGCAGCAGGAGATGTCCATGGTTAGCACTTTGCACTGTCATGATTTCATGCACCTTGGAGCCTACACTGTGAGTCACACAGATAAAAAGATACCACAAAAAAAAACTCCTAGAAAGCTCTATTAGAACGATTAGGGAAAAAAAAACTTAAAAAATAGAACTGTGGCAAGGAACTGCACATGCCTAAACCACAAACCAGATTAAGCCTCAGACAAACAACCTGAACCGAAAATCAATTGTGAAGACTCTCACCACATGTGCAAGTATCCTCTCTTCAGCCAGGCAGGAGCACGGGCTTACTTTAACCTCTGTGCAGTGCAGCCAAGCACTTTTTAGCATTCACAGGGGGAATGCTAAAAAGTAAAAATACACCAAGTAATTTCTAAAGGCTCAGCGAAGAAAAACCCCATCCACCAGAACACTCCAGATATATTTGAATACAAAAAAGCAAGCAAACCAAACAAAACAAAACACCCTAGCCTCTCTAATTCTGCATTTATGCTGTTTAAAGCACTGCATTTCTTTTTGATAATGACTCCATTCCTAAGGGGGTTTGCCTTTTCTTAAAAACAACGACAAAAAAAACACAAAAAACCCCCACCACCATTAACTGAATCACCTTATCTCAAACTCAGCTAAAAGAAGGGGGAGGTGGAGGGAAGAACCTTCAGGCAAAGATTAAGCCTGGAAAATTTCAGCCTGAAAGGTGTTTTGAAATTTTAAGTATCTGAAAACAGAAAGCAGGATGGAAGTGCTTAGGCCAGCTTCAACATCCACGGGTACCATGCCAATCATAATAAAACACTATTAGTGGAGATTTTTAATTACTACACAGTGAAGAATTAGGTCTTACAGAAACTATGAATATCAAAGTTCCTTAGTACATCTCACTTTGAGTTCTTCCCCAGTTACCTGCTTTGCACAACCCAGTCTGCCCTTGTCTCCTCCCAGCACAACAAACTCCTCTTATCTTGAGGGACTGACCCTCATCCCAAGAGCAACCATCACCACCCCCTGTGCTGGCGGAGCAACTACCTTAGAAAAGCATAACCCTGCTTTGTCCTCCTTTACAGTTAGGGTCGACCAGGCTACCTGCCCAGACTAAGCCTAAATGCTAAATTTTCCCAATGCAATCTTTTTTCCTAATTCGTGTTGACTGACATAATGAAAACAGGGTAATTAAACCCCAGAATAGGTTTCTGCCTTTCCACAAGAGTACCTCAAAAATCACTGAGCACAGCTGGGGAGAACTATTATTTTCGGAAGATTACTATTATTGTTTTCACAGGTTTTTCCATTGTCTTGAAAATTTAAAGAGACACCTCTGCCTTAGAAATCCACTCAGTCATGTTTAAATACCTGATGCTGCGATCTTTGCCATTATAATTTCTAGAATAAGAGCTCTTTAGCCAGAGGCACGCTGGCGCAGCCACACTGGCCCGCTTGTTTACAGGAGTCGACTCCCACCGCCTCACTCCACTGACATTGGTGCGCTCACGCCCTGCTCCGCATTCCCCTCTCCTCCTTAAAGGAGTAGCAATCTCATCACGCTGGGTAGCTGCTACGTAGGCCCAGATACAAGTGATGCGGACTACGTTGCCCTTTAAATATCTTTGGGGTGCAGCAGGATAGGCTGGCTGAGTGCAGGACAGGCTGGGCACACAACTGGCGCGTCTCCTTTGACTGCTGCTGCGCCTGGTCCCTTCGCAGACGCAGCCCGTTCCCCTGCTCGCTCCTCGGGCGCCTGCAGCCATACCTTTGTAAGGTTAGCTGCTCCTGCCTCCCAGCAGGCCGCCTCGTCCTTTCTCCTCACCCATTCGGCGAACCACATCCTTCTCTCCTGGTTCTTTCACGAGCACGGCAGGGACCATTCCGGCCAGCACCAAGCCTGCAGCTGCCATAAGCCCACCACCTCTTCTCCCCCAGCTCCAAGAGCGGCTGGGCAAGCACTCAGCGCCCAGGAGCGCCCCGGGGGCTACAGCCCTGCAGGGCTCTGATTCCTTTAGTGCAGGCAGGCGGACCCCAATGGAGGAACGGGCAGGCAGGGCCCTCCTGGGGGGGAGGCAGCAGCTCCTCGTGGCCCGGCCCCGCCGCTGGCCGTGCCCCCCCAACGCCGGGAGCCCTCCCCGGGGCTGCAGACAATGGGGCCGACCCCAGCGGCGGCGCTGGGGACCCGCAGCGCCCATCCGGACGCGCCCGGCTTCTCCCGCGGCAAAGGCGGGGAGCCACCCGCGGGGATGCTCCCCCCAGCCCCGCACACCAGCGGCACCTCCACGGGGTGAGGCTGCACAGCCCTCGCTCGTCGCTTTTACGGGGCGGCGGGAGTGGGCTGCGGGGTTTTTCCGGCTGGCCGGGGGCCCCTACGGCCGGGCAGGGTCCCTTTTAATTGTTCCCTGTCCTCCACGCAGGCGGCAGGCAGCAGGCAGTTTCTCTTGCCTGGCGGGTTTTTCCAGGCAGGCTCTGGCTGCTGCAGCTCAAACACGCTCCAGCACAGCCAGGGAGACCGGACTTCTTCGCTTTTTCGGCCAACAAACTCCGTTTTGCATTTGAATAACCCCCAGCCTGCCTTCCTCCCCGCCTCGGAACGGCCCGAGCCGCGGGGCTCCGAGCCTGGCCGCGGCGGTGCCTCTGCCTCCCCCTCCCCACTCTATCGAAGCTCAACTTTGGAGCTAGCCAAGGGGATAAGCGAGAGGAATGAGTGGAAAAACAGAGGGATTAAAAAAA
>VZSE01009159.1:256332-295405 GCA_013398275.1 Promerops cafer
CGGCCCGGCCCTGCCCCATGGCTTCCCCGGCGGCGGCGGGGCCCGGCGCTGCGCTGCCCCCGGCCGCGGCGCGCCGAGACTTCTACTGGCTGCGCTCCTTCATCGCCGGAGGTGGGTGCCCCGGGCGGGGGGCGGCGGCAGGCGGACTTCGGTGTCGCTGTCCCCGGTGAAACTGCCGCCGGGTCTCGTCACCTGGGGAAGCAGGCAGCTCGCTTTCCCTTTTCCCCCAGTGGACTAACGCGGGTGGCGCGGTGCACGCCAGTGACTCGCACATGTGTCAGAACCAGCGAGGAGCCCCGGCCAGCCGCCGGTTAAATGGTGCCAGAGCCCAGTACCTCGTTAGGGTACTCGGGGAGGGCGGGTTATCCCTGTCCTCACACTGGTGAGGCTGCTGTTGGGAAGGTGAAGGTGGTGTGAAGGGGCGAGACAGCCTGGCAAACACAATGCCACATTAAGAACCTTTTAGAGGAAAAGCCTGTTTAATCTTCCTGTAAGGTGTTGTCTCAGGTGTCTGATTTGCTGGGGGTAGGAGGAGGTTGTGTTTATTTAAAGTTTTAACATCATGCCACATTCTCTGTTGGATCTCACTCTCTGAAGTAGCACAGGGTACACGGCAGACACGTAGCCCACCTCCTTGGGAAGATCAGCAAGGGTTGTTTCCCGCAAAAGGGAAGGAGGAAACAGGATGGAAAACTCTTGAGTAACTTTAAGGAAAGTTCCTTATGCAATGACCTTAGTAGCTCAGACAGACAGTGGCCTGGGTTTTTGTAAACAGGAAAAGTAGCTTAAATGTTTTGCTAAAGGCTTCAAGGGTTTTGTAACTTCTAATAGAAGCTGTTTACTTGTCATTGGGGCTTTTTGCAGTTCCTGAGTTAACTACATTAGAAAAATCCCTTTATTTAACTGCTGATCTAAAGACCTGTTTTCATTCTGTCACTTCTCTGTTTCTCCCTTGAAAAGGTGTTGCAGGATGTTGTGCCAAAACAACTACTGCACCACTGGATCGAGTAAAGATTTTGCTGCAAGCTCATAACCACCATTACAAACATCTAGGTAAGATGGCTGCAGTGTGTCTAATTTTTGGTTTTAAATGAAGTGTGTGTGGTTTGGATATATTAATGTACTCAGTGATGAGGCTGATAAAAAAGGTGCTCATCAGACAGAAGGTTGTATCTGTCTGGTCAGGCAGTGTGCCATGTTTTGTTACTGTTGGAGAAGAAAAACAAAGCCCTGTGTAAATGGTGGTATCAATCGATGTGTTAGCGATTGAGATGTCAGAATAATCCTTAATAAGGCATGTAAGAGCTAGGCTTGATCTTCTGCTTACAGAAGCCAGCAGGAGATTGGTAATCATAGCTTCAAAGCTTGGATCATTTCAGTAAAAACTGTACTGCAGTGGTTGCCAGTTCCCAGGGGCTGTGGGGATCCCTGCTTTTCAGACAGAGGCATGGCTGGTGGGAATTGGAGAGAGCAGAGGGTTTGTGCCTGCTGTAAGGTGCAGGTGGTCTGTATTCAGCATCTGTGTTGCATCATGGTGAGAGAGCAAACTCAGTGTCCAGAACTGTTCTCTGCGGGCTGTAACAGTGCCCTCTTGTGCAGAGCATATGAGCCATTTATGTCAGATGTTACTGAAATATGTCATCACTTTTGCTCCAATATTTAAGTGTTGCAATTGTTAGGGAAAAAAAAATACTTTGAGTTGGCTAATTTTGCATGTAAGTAAACTTGCTATTAACTTAGACACTAATGTTTTTTAAAAGTTGGAAAAAGAAGTCATCACTAAATCATAAAATTCAGTGGATATATGTAGTCACTCTGGCAAAAAGGGAAGCACAAGCAATGTGTTTTAGTAACACAGACACGAGTATACACTCAAGTCTAAGAGTTGAAGGGTGAAATAATTGGTTTGACCGAGATTTTAAATCTTCATTTTCAATTTGCTTTGTACTGTGCCATAGTTGGCAAGTAAAATCATCTTCCCTATTTTGGGAGTCAGATATGATGCTGATTATTTGAACTGTGTCTGACTTGAATGTGTGTCCATGTTACATGTAGGCAAAAAAGGAGAATTATGTGGATGAGGTACCTGTAAGTGCAGAGACACAATGGTTCAGTTCATCCACGTCCTCACTATGTGTTTTTATACCCTTGCATTGAGGAGCTTGTGCCATGTGGATCTCGCATGTGTTCAAGGAAATAGGAACAGTAACTCATCATTGCAGCATAGAGAGAAATTCTAGTCTTGCTTTAAGTAAGTTCAGAGGCATGTACTAAGAATGGCATCTTAAATTTACTACTAAATATGTAATAGTGTATTAATATACAATGATATAGTAACAAGGTGCACTAATCTATTCATACTCTTAGAATCCTAGAAACTAATAGATACTTGTTTTGTTTAAACTTCAAATGAAAGTGTCAGCCACTCTTTTCTTCCTGCCTGAAAGCAAGATGTTTTTTTCATTTTCTGTTCTTACTTAGTAGCTGCATATGAATTAAAACGGTTTGACTATCACAGTTAATTCTTTCCTAGAGTCAAACTAAAAAGTGAATTTGATAGCAACTGTGCATCACTCATGTTTATAGCAAAACTATAGGTTTTGCCCAAACTTTGTGATCTTACATTATTTCCCCCTGATTAAAAGGAAGTAGGATTGCTTCGTGTCACAACAACTCTGAGATAGTGTGCGAGATGTTTAAGTTGTAAGTAATGAGAGTCTTCAACATGTTTACTTGATTTCCTCAGTGATGGCATTTAATCTGTAATTTAGCATTTGGCAATATCAGATTGTTTTGCCATGGTTTTAGATTTTAAAGTATTGTTTCTTTATTTAGAATTGACTGAATCGTAAGTCAGCCACTCCCCTCCCTTGTGCTGTTGGCATTAGGCTGCTGTAGGTGGGTAGTGGTGTCTGCAGTAGTGTTGCTCACAGTCCAGGCAAGTGCTGGGGCCTGAGTGCAGAGGTTCACTGAGTCTGGGAGATGAGAAAACTGATAAAACTTAACCTCAAGGCTCTCCCTTCCGGCACTGTTTGGGCAGTGAAAGTGGATTTTTCCACAGTTACATGAGCAATGTGTGCAGCCTTAACTTTATATGCTTACTTTCTTTAGAGCAGCATTTCCTTCATTTTTTTTTCCTTCCCCACAGCATTAAATACTTTCTTTTGTATTGCTGCAGGAGTATTTTCTACGTTGTGTGCTGTCCCCAAAAAGGAAGGTTACCTTGGGCTGTATAAAGGAAATGGGGCAATGATGATTAGAATCTTTCCGTATGGCGCTATTCAGTTTATGGCATTTGACCAATATAAAAAGGTAGCTGAATTTATTGTTTTCATTTGCTTTTTTTTTTTTCTGCCTGCAATGAATACAGACTGGTTGAGTGAGTGAAATTAACACTGAAATTTCTGTGTCTTATTAATTAGCTGCACATCTTTTCTAAGGTGGCTTAATTTTATCAGAATTTACTCATTAAAAATACCAGGGCAACAGGGAAGCTTTTGCAATGTTGCTTAAGGAGAAAGAAATTCACACTAATTTCTAGATACTTGTGTTGAGAATAATACCCTTTCTTTTAATGAAAACAAAAGGTAATTTAAAGTATACTGCTATTTGTATTGCTATGAGGTAGCCCTTTGTGAATAATGTAGGAAAAAAATGTAGAATGAAACAACTTTATTGTATTTATGTTGGGATTCCTAGTACTTCATGGATAAAATGACTTAAACTTGAAAGTCTGTCTGGATATGACTGTTACATTTGACCTGACAAATTATTATGTCAGGCTGTAAGTAAAAATTACCTTGAAGATAAAAATGCTCATTTCAGGGTTCTGCAAGATTTGTCAATTCTTTTGTTTTCCTGCCTATTTACCCTTTCATAATAAATCTTTGCAACATCTCATGAAGGTCAGTTGTTAGCATGAATGTGTTTTTAAACATTGCTGTTTGTGGTAAAAAATACCATTTTGCTGTTAGTGAGGAGAAATTTCATGTTTGAAAGGTCAGGTTTAGTACTCAGCCACGTAAATGGTGCAATATTTACTGAGGACAATGGGATTTGTGTTGTGATTCCCTTCCCTAAGAGTAAATTTCAGAAGACAGATACAAAGAAGTTACTGTAATGGGTTTTGTAGGTTCTTTTTTTTGTGCTGTAATCATGAATGCTGATGATCTGTGTGTGTTTTATGTTGTGTGGAATAAAAGACTGCATGCCATTCTTTATAATTGAAATTATTTATGAGTCTGCAATTTCAAGAACCCAGTTAGCATCTTAGCACTTTCTTTTACCTATTAATTGACCAGAAACCTTCACAATATTTTGCACGGATATGTAAAAGAAAAAAAATTCTTAAAGGAGGAAGATACGAAATGATCTTTATAGTAGAAAGTGAAAGTCTCAGTTATTTGATAAAAGCCTGGAAACTAATTTTTAACTTCTTCCAGGCCATAATTAACTTACTCTGAAATGTTGTCCTCTTTCTCTTCCTTTTTATTTCTCCTTTTTTTTCTTTTTTTTTCTTTTAATCCAGTTAAAATCTTTATGGGAGTATTTCACATGATGTGCATGTAAGAAAAAATGATTCTTCTTACTTTTCAACTTCGTTCAGTGTCCTTTGCTCTCTTCATACTCAGTTTGCCTTGTTTAACACACATTAATGATAAATAAACAATTAATCTAGTTTCTGAAGTGAACAGTACAAATACTTTCAACTCATTGTTTTGCTTTGTTAGTAGAATTTTAGTACTTCCATGTTTTTAATAAGGAATTGGAAAGACAAGCAGTGTTAAAAAATTCTAACAGTAATTAAATGTTCTGGATTGAATTTGTGGCATTGTAAACTTCTTGGAAACTACTGCAGAGTTTGCACTAATGTGCTAATAAACCTTGTGCTATGTTTCCCTGTCTGTTCTGATATCTGACTACTGTAAATGTTCCATATTGTGTAGGTAATAAAGAAACATCTTGGGATCTCTGGGCATGTGCATCGATTAATGGCTGGATCCATGGCAGGTATGCTTTTGTACTTGGACTTCAGACATGCCTTTTGCTGAGAAGTTAATATTCATTCAGAGGATGATTTGATGTGGTGTTGGGTCAAACTTCTGCAAATTTGTATTAAGTAAATATACTAGTAAATGGTGAATTTAATGTGGTTGCCTAATTGAAATCTGTTTGTCTAAGAGTATTCTTTAAAAAATATTTGTGCAAGTGGTGAATTCTGTGCTATGTTGTGAAGCAGAGTTTTTTTTATAGTCTTTTATTATGGCATATAAAAAGTGTAAAAACCAGTGTCATCAGTATGAAGTATGAAGCTGCAGGTTCTGGTAGAATTAGCTCATCAGCCCCTCTCCCTCTGCTGCTAGGTTGAATATAAGCCCACAGAAATAGAGAGAACTGTGGCTTCTTAAATGAGTAGTTTCTTTGCCAGAAATGTCTGTGCTTTTCCATGTCCAGTGCAGGATTGTCATGATGCTGTTTAGATCATATTCGTGAATGTTAAAATCTCTCATTTATAAATTAGTGCAATAGCAGCAGAAAAACGTATCAGTAAACTGCCAGTGTATAAGTATGATTATATATTTGTTTTCCTCTTACTAGTCATTGAGTCAAAAGTAGCTAAGAAAAAAACAGGGGAAGGTAGGTAATAGTGGAATGAGTTTTAATTGAAGTGATTCTTCATGTGCTTTTAATTTGTAAAATAGGCTTAGTACTGTCTAGTGACAGTCCTTAAATAGTTACAAGTATTCATATTTAGCTTCTTTTGCAAAAAAAACCTGGGATTTTTTAGTACTACCTTGAGTTAAACTAGGAAGATCTCATTAAAATATTCAGGCTTTATGTGGCATGAGAGGAAAAAGAAAGAGTGAAATTAAACAATAAGAGGAGTCTTAAAAACTAACAAAAGCTGTTTGCTAGGGTATGTTGCAGAACTTGGCTGGCTTTCTGTCTGAAAAGTCAAAAAAATCCCTAGATCCATAGATGTTTTCTTCCTTTTTTTTCCTTTTCCCTGGCTTTAACTGTTCTAAGGAACATTTTGCAATTCAGTTTCCCCCCAAAAAGATTATTATTATTAGCTTTTCCAGGAGCTTTGTCAGAGACTGGGAACCTGACTTGGGAGGCGCTGTGAAAACACTGAATAATCAGCTTAATCAGTCAGTGTTGGATGGGGTGGAATTCTTCCCGTAAATAAATTAATAGCATCTGGCTTTGTTGTAAGCACCTTACTGGCTAAATCTGGTTTGTGTGGTTAGAATAACAGAAATAAATTAATACACAGAGGTATCTGGCAAGCACAGTCTGCTTTATGTGATGTATTTAAGTACAATACACTCAATGGTTTCATTTTTAGAACCCCAAAAGTGAGGAACTGAGCTTGACTTGGGGATGAAATTAACACAGCAGTCAAGTATATATATATGTATATAGTGTCATGTGTGAGTGTCTCACAATTTGTTTACTAGGTGGCATTAACTGCTTCTTGGGATATTCTTTAAGATAATAAGAGGCAGAGGGTTTATCTTAAGTATATCAAGGAGATACAGGGGAGGAAGGAGGCACTAAGAAGAGCAGAGAGTTTGAAAGCTGGTACAGAAGTTTTCTAGGTTTGCAAACAAAAAAGAAAAGACTTGAAAGCAATTGGTAATATTTCTTGCTTTCCCTCCTGTGCTGGCCCCCATAAAGGATATTTTTCTGTTTCTTCCACACTTCAACACTAAAGGAGGTGATGTGCTGCATAAACCCCAGTGTTGGTGCAGAAGGGTCTTCACAGTTTCATGGGACGCAGTATTAAGTTGAGAATGGATAACTTGTATTTCTTCTAACTTTTTGTCCGCTCTACACCATCTAGCCAGGCAGCTGTCTGCTTTCACTTCTCTATACCCACTGTACTTAAATCTTGTGTATGTCAGTGTTTCCAACATGACTGGTGGTCAACAGACCTGAATCAGCTTCAAAGTGGTGGGAAATATTTAAGTGTCTTCTGTAAGTGATAAACAGGATCAAAAGCATATCCACAGGGGAAAACAAGGCAGTGAGGATGGGGATAGTGGAGGGAGAGAAAAGAAAAGCCTATTGTAATGCATGTATTTAAGGAGACCCAGTTAAAGTTACTGTGGAAACTCTAACTCTGAATTTCCTGAGTCTTGTGTGATTCAAATTTCAGCTGTAACACTTCATTAACAGATAAGTAGTGTATAGCTTCTTTTAAGGAAAGACAGAGCTGGGCAGAAGAGAAATCATAGAGGTTGGTGGGGTTTAGGAAAGAAAATTATCAAATAAGAACAAAAATGAACAAGTAACATTAAATAAAACATCACAGGATGATTTTACAAATTAATTTTTTTAGGTTTTCTAATAGAAAAATCCAAATTAAGCCACAGAAATGTGTATTTCCTCTTCTGCACTTGATTAACTTCAAAATAACGAAGCCAAAAAAGACTAGATGTTATCTAGAATAAACTCAGGTCCCATTAAACTAATACAGAAACTGTTTTTGTTTTTAGCTTTTTACGTTTACTAAAAGTGATTCAAAATAGTACTGACCTAGCACTACCTAGGAGGATATTGGCTGTCTCCATTTTAAATAGTATGTAATGAACAGTTACTTGCTTCAGTCTGCATTTGAAAAAAAATCTAGTCTAGTTCTTTGGATGTGCTGTGGAGGGAAACAGAATTACATATTGGACATAAAGAAATATTAGGACCAATAAATTAGGCATTCTTTAACCTGGTAAATATTTTTTGTCATCGGCGATTTCTCTGTATGTAGTTTCTGAAGCTTTGTTTTGTTCAGAAGATGCTACTTGGATAAATTAATCTTTATATTAGCTAAGGAGCAAATCTGCAGTTCAAGGCTGTCTTGTGCTTATCGCTTTTTGAGCTTTATTCTTCTGAATCTCCTGGCAGTGCTTAATTTGATCTCTGAAGCTACTGATAAAGTACAAAGAGCAAGATACAGAGATCATAAAAACTTGCATACCAGCTGTGTTTGCAATGTAAATGTATTGCACTTGTGGTTTTTTTCTTGCTCCAGATAGTTGTTTTTTTTTTTTTTTTTTCTTTCCAAAGACAGAAAATTACTAAGAACAGAGGGATAGTAGGGAAATTGGGAGACAGATGAATCCCTGTAGAGCTGATCCCATTGTTAACTCCCAAAGATTGGGAAGCAAATCAAGGACAGTCTAATGTGCTTCACTGTCACTAGTCACTGTCTTTAGTCTGTGTAACCCAGTATCTTGTCCCCAAGAGTGGTCAAAGGTGCTTGAGGACAATATGGGAAGTGAAGAATGGTCTTTCCCTGGCTTCTGAGTCAGCACTGGCAGTGAAAAAGTTTGCTGTTTTTGAGGAAGTGGCTCTTTGAAGGGAGTAGCTACATTCCCTTGTTAAGGATTATTTCAGATCAGACAGTGGGAAGTGCTGTATGTATCTCTGAACTGTTGATACACTTTTGAATCTGTCCTGTTTAACCTACCCCAGCAGAGATTTTTGGCTTAGCTATCATTAATGGGGATAGACTTTGCTTTTTCAAGCCTGGGACTGAGCCTTAAGATGCTGTGGTTTGACTTCTCATAGCATAGTATTTAGGGAGCAGAGGTGAGATGAGTAATTTTGTAGACTTCACCACAATGACTTTGTGTCCCACAGCTGGCTGCCATTCCTCTTGGAAAGGATAGTGTCTCTCTTGAGCCCCGAAAGAAATGTTGATCCTTTGTGTGTACATTCTCCTTATATGAACAGTAAAGCAGTAACATGCCTCTCCTAGTTGCTACAAGACAGCATATATTGTGGCTGATGTCCCAAATCCCCTTTTTACTTTTTTTTTTTTCAGAAATTCATGGCTAAAGGATTTTAAGAAAAAATTTTAAAAGTTTCGATTTAAATCCTTACTACATAAAGTTTCTTTCAGTTTCATCTGTGGCTTTGCTTTTTTAAATTGTACAATTTTCAGACTATGTTCACTAAATAGTGCATTCACCAAGCTCTTGGTTGGTCTGGATAGATATAAGTGCATGATTGGAAAGAGAAGAGGGGGTAAAACCTGTTTTCTCAAGTGGGATGGCTCTCTGTGTACTTTTAAGCTCTGTAAAAGTGCTTTCCCCCCCTCCCTTAATTTTTTTTAAACTGCTTGAATTAATCTATTTTATGATATTTCTAGACATCTCAGGGAATTCACTAGGGAAAGGCTCTAGACTGAGGGATTGCATTTCATGTAAGTCAGTGGAAATAGTCTTGAAGTTGCTGTAGTGTTTTGCAGCTTCCAACTTTTGAATCCTGTGGGTGAGACAACTTCAGAAATAAACTGCAGATGTCTGATTTTTGTTCAGAGGACTTTTCCAAGTCTCCAAAAGAGGTGTTTTTGTCTTCTAAAATGAATTACTGCTGGGATAATCTAGAATCCCACAAACTTGGCTCTCAATTGAGAGTTGACCAGTGTCAGATTTTTGGATAGATTACTTAGTGGTTTTTTTCCCTCACCATCTAATCCTGGTAACTTTCAGATCACTCAGCTTATCAGAGCAGTGTTTTTTTGTTTTTTTAACTCCAGGCATAAAAGTTAGGAAGAGCTTGTCTGCAGGAGTTGTGTTTGGATTTTGTTGTTGGTTTGTGTTTGCTTTTTTTCTTCCCCCTGTTATGGATGTCTTGGCCTTGTGGAATGGAGGGGAGATGATACACCTACAAAAAGAGGTGTCATTAACAGACTATTAAAACTTAAAAGGAAGTGACAGTTTCCTGCCAGAATAAAAAGCGTGTTATCTTCCATAGGACCAATTTTAAAAAGCTACATTTGGCTAAATCAGAGCAGGTGCTAGAAAACAGTAACAGTTAAAAAGGATTTTACGTTCTTTTTTTGCCTTTCCCCAGATGTTTTTTGTGTTTGAACTTTGGTTGCTTGGTGGTTTTTTTGTTGTTTTTTTTTTAGTGACTGTGGTGTACCATCAGAAAATGACCACTGTTGTTAGTCAACAGTTTTAACTATTCCTCCAAAGAATTTGTCAGCCATTGAGTGGTTTACCTCAATACCTAGCAGTTGGAAAGAATTTGTTACTCAGGCAAGCATTAGAATTGTTTTATGTACTGGAGTTGTGTTTCCAAATTTGCAAGTTGGTCAGCATTTAAGCTGTTTTGAAGCAGCTCCTAACTGGATGAGTTCTAAGATTTGATTATTTTTTTCCTTTTATTTTGCATCTTAAGTCCAGAAAGCTTTTCTGCTCAGTTTTAAATAGAAGTGCTGATGTAACATGAACTATTAAAATGCAGTAATGCAACACAGTTAAGTACTTCTCATCAGTATGACCCTGGCTCTATTTTAGATGTAATTGGAATATATTTAGTGTGTCATTAGAATATATTTAATATTTTCAGATACAGTAGATAGATACATGTATCTATACCCAGTAATCACACCAAATTCTGACAGAACCTTTTTGGAATAAAACATGTAAATTCGGTGGTTTTAATTTTTTCTTAGTATGGTAGGATTAGGTTTCATGGTTGCAATCCAGTAAAGCTGATGTACTTGACTAGCCTGATTCTTAGGAGCTATGCATTTCAATAAGATTGCTCAGGTGAATATAGTCAGGCCCATAAATCTTGGAAAATCTAGGCCTGGGTGTGCTGCTTCAGTGAACACCAAGTACAAACATAAATCCTTTGTGTGTTGCTGGAGTTAGTGTTCCTGTTTACTGATTATAAGTGACTTTAAGTGTTTCTTTAACAAAATAGTTTGTATATGCTATTGTATTCACTGCCAGAAAAGGAAATTCTACTTTTCAAAATAATCCTAGAATCAGATAAGGTGTAGGTGAGTTTTGTTTGCTTGTTTTGTTTTTGTTTTTAATAAAGGTATTACAGCAGTGATTTGTACTTACCCTCTTGATATGGTTAGAGTTCGCCTGGCGTTCCAAGTAAAAGGGGAACACAAGTACATGGGAATTATCCATGCTTTCAAGATGATTTACACAAAGGTATTTTTTCTTTTAATCTTCGGTTCTGTCAAAGCAAAGTATGCTCTTAAATAACATTGCACTGTGTTGAACGTAATGGCTTAGTGCAAAATAACATCACTTCATTGTGTGCACTTTGAATTTTTTAATGTAAAAAGTTATTTGGATGCGGCTTTTGTCTTAGGCTGCTGAGCTGTAGCTAAGGCTTATGTAAGTGGGAGGTCAGAAACAGCAGAGAAGCTGCTTTTCAAGAAAAGTAGTAATGTTACCAAAAAGATTTTGGGAGGAGGGCTATGTATAATGCATAAATGGTTCATGTTACAATGTTGGGTGTATATTTTTCTCCTTCATTTTCACTTATTTATCTCCTATGGAGCCAGGCAGTTGTCCCTTCAATTCTTCAGGCACGGGAAGCAGAACATGACATGAGCTCCTTGGTGGTAGATGGTGCTAGTCTGATTGCTGTCAGGGGCGTCTGTATGAACAGTCGGGTAACTCAAGATACTTGTATTTCGTGCCACAAATGCTGCTGTGTTTTTCTTTCGAAGGAAGGTGGTTTTAGTGGATTCTACAGAGGGCTGATGCCAACTGTGGTGGGAATGGCACCATATGCGGGTAAGTTAAAACCAGGATGTGGCAGTCCTTCAGCAGCTCTGTGCACTACTAAATTTGTTTAATATATTTGCAAACCTAGTTAGTTAGCTTCTGTCCAAATCACCTTCAATGATGCTCCTTAAAAAGTGTCTTCAATAGTCAAAGCCTAGCTTCTGTGCAATTTGGAGTTGAGAGTGAGAAAGGTGAGCTAGTGGTTGTCCTGTACTTCCCAGTTTTCCTGCAAGAAAACATGGAGGCTGTTTCTCTCAAGCAGGCAGATCCTTGGGAGCGGGCGCTCCGTAAATGGAGCCTCAGAGCCTCCGAATTGGCTCCATCTCCTGGTGGCTTTTCCGTAAATACTCCCGCACTAGAGCTTCAGTGCTGTGGAACAGAGGAGCAGAACAGCCCAGCTAAAGGACACTCGTTGTTAAAAGCTGAGAGATGTCCCTCAGTTAGAAAGATCTTAGGAGCAATTCTTAGCAGCAAGGAAAGATTCTTGACAGCAATCCAGTAACTTAAAATTCAGTCTAGTTTATTTAAAGTATTCTTGTAGTGTTATGTATAAACACAAATTCATTTGGACAGAAGTTACTGTGGAAGTTCAAAATACTGTTTATCTGTTATTCTGCTTAAGAAAGAACTTGCAAAAGAACTGGAAATTAGTTTCATTTTGTAAGTGCAGTTTTCTCTTTATGATGATACATCAACAAATAGTTTGCTTTTTTATGAAAGTACATAAAATTAAATTTCCTTTTAGGTTTTTCATTTTTTACCTTTGGTACCTTAAAGAGCATTGGACTTGCTCAAGCACCTAACTTGCTTGGACGGCCTTCATTAGATAACCCCGATGTCTTAGTTTTGAAAACACATGTAAATCTGCTGTGTGGTGGCATAGCTGGAGCAATAGCTCAGACGATATCGTAAGTTTGGGTATGGGGTTGGTGTCATCTCTATAGCTGTTCATTCTAAAGAACCTTTTATCTGATACAATTTTATCTAAGTCTAATTATTAGGAAGGTTTTTAAATTAATCAAATACTGAAATTCAGGTATTTCCTATTGTTTCACTTACTAAGTATGTATTTGATCTTCAGGGTCTTTTAAGAGTTATCCAGTGAGTCAGTTAAACAAATTCAGGCAAATCTCCTAAAATCCACTGGAATCTTTTTTAGTAACAATCTTGTTTCTTAGCTTGTTTGGAAAGCTAAAAAATTTTGACCCTGAACATAATTTGCAGAATTTTATTATTCCAATTTACTTTCAAATCTACGTAACCTGTGAAGCCATAGGATTAAAAAAAAAAAAACAAAACAGAACCAAACAAGTCTTAGATATTGTATTTGGCATTTTTATTACTTTGCTTTCTCACCCTGTTCTTGCTCTATTTTATTTTGTCCATAAAATAAGTTAATTTAATGGACTTATACAGCATGGATTTTTCACTAAATCACTGCATTGCAAATATTGCCTATTAATCTTTAAACCGTTAATTTTATTTTCAATGCAGGTGTCTTCTCCCTTCAACATTTTACAGACTCTTTTATACTCTCATCTGATCTTCATGTGTCTTCCTTACTAGTGCCAAATGGAATATATTAAGAACTCTGGTTTGCTGTTCTTGGTTGTTTAAGGGGAGTCTCCCTTTTTGGAGAGCTTTCAGCTGTGTTGAGAATCTAAGCTGGATTCCTGACTCACTGAAAAGGGAGCTTGGAGGTTGTGCATGGACTTTTGTATTCTTGTTTAAACTATATTCAGACAGTCGTCACAGATCTGCTTTAGCTGCTGTTTTAATATCTTCTCTGTAGATATCCCCTGGATGTAACTCGCAGGCGAATGCAGTTAGGAGCAGTTCTCCCAGACTCTGAAAAGTGCCTGTAAGTATTTCCTTTTCATCTGTACTGAGTTCTTGGATGTCTGAGCTAATTTCAGGTCTTCATTTTAAACTTCAAAAATAAGAAAACAACCACCCCCACCCCCTGAACTACTATGTTGTTGATTTCTTCATTCTTTTAATAAGGAAGTTTCCCCTCAGACAAAAGCTCCCATTATCAATCTGGGATGAAAAAAATACCTGAAATAACAATGGCACCCTTGTTAGTAATCCTGTATCTATATCAGTAAAAGTTTTTTTGTACTTTAATGCAACTTGTGCTACCTTTAATATCAGCAAGATCTCTAAAAGAGAGACCGAATGCTTCTGCTGAAATGAAATAGTTTCAGAGTGTATTTTTATGGTGCAGAATCTGTTCCATAAGATGATTTTGCATAATACAATTTTATTTGAGCTTTTTTGCACTTAGAGTAATTTCCTACATCCCACACACATTGTTGAGGTTCGTCCAGTAGAATTGGAAGCACCATAATAACTTAAAAATCATAGTAGTATTAAATCAGCTCTCATCTTGAGAAACTTTCTGAATTTCAAATTGTCTCAATCAAATTCAATTCTGGGATAGTTTTCTCTTGGTTAGTTTCAATCTTGTGGAATTGTGTCTGAATCCAGTGCAATTCACTGTGAACCTCCTGTGTGGAAAGCTGGATCCTACCAAGAGCAGCCTGAGTGACCTTTCACAAACAACGTCGATGTTGCTTAACTGTGAAGGTTCTGTTCTGTTTTCTTTACCAGCCTTTTTTTTAATTATTTTTTTGCTTGGCTATTTTCCACTCATGATAATTTTAAAATAAAAATGTGTTCATTGTTCTCAGAGTTTTACTTTTTGCATTTGTGAGGACTACTTTTACAGACACGAGACTTCCCAATTTAACCATTTTATTGTGACCATATAGAGAGCTGTGCCTTGAAGGAGAGACAGTATATCTTTAGAGGATGAGAGGATAAAGCAAGCAGGAAGTCGTGAAGCTCTGGAACATATGGAAGATGCTCTCCAAGAGCACTGTCTTCAATAGCATGGAAATACCAAGCACCTTAAGTGCTTTCCATTTCCTGTCTGCTTAGTTTCAATACAAGTATGTGAGGAAAGTTCTCTTTGCATATACAGTGCAATTTCTGCTTTTAATAAGGTCAAGTATTATATACTCAGATTATTATTTGTAAAATGAATTCATGCTTATCAACTCCTTCCTGCCAGTTAGGCAAGACAATGTGTGGAGTCATTCTGGTGTAAAAATACCTTAATATGTCTTGTAGGGCAGGTGTTTTTAGACTGACAGTTGTTTAGGAGGGACTGCACCATCCTCTTTCCAATTCCCAGCCCTTGGGCCCAAATCTCTTGCAGAAGCTCAGGTTGTCTTTTTAATTGTATGTGGCTTTGCTATGTGGAATGCCATAGATTTTTCTCCATGGATTTCTTAAAACCCAAGCAAAAAGTATCTTGTGTTTGAAGAAAATGATTTTGATAGTGAATATGTGTATCCACTAACGATTTGAGTTCTTATTTTCCCAGTACAATGGTGCAGACACTGAAATACGTGTATCAACAACATGGAGTACGAAGAGGACTGTACCGTGGCTTATCCTTGAATTACATTCGTTGTATTCCTTCCCAGGCCGTGGCTTTTACCACATATGAACTTATGAAACAGTTTTTGCACCTCAACTGATTCTTTCTTTTAGAAGACTTTTCTGTAAAACTACACTATCAATCCTCAAATGATATTGATGAATAAATTACTTGAAGTTTAACAAAAAAGCTTTCCGTTACTGTGGACCTGCTGTCGTCTGACATCGTTATTTGCCAAAATGTGGTTAATTTCCTGGTGTCAAAACCGGGTGACACATCAAAATAAACATTAGCTAGCTCTAAACCCTTTTTTTGCACTTGATCTTCTAGGCTTCATTAGATGCATTTTAGGAATAGAGCAGTTTTGGAGATGACACCCATGTTTCATACAGGTTCCGAGCTGTTAGTTATTTAGGTTTATCACCATTCCAGGAGTTAGATGCTGCTGATTATGCTGCTTTTTAAGCTAGTAATTAGGCATCTGTTGTTCTTCAAAAATTAAATGGAATAAACCAATTTGAACATAATGCAATGATTTTGGCATTCAGATCCTTGCCAGGTCTGTCGAAGCTGAGCTTGGCAGACCGCACTTTAAGCACCCTTTTATTCTTGTTCTGTACATGTTTTCTGTGTGCAAGAACAATGCATATGTCTTCAGATGGCTACACAGGAAAGTATCTTCAGCCATTTCAGTTAGAACCAGCAAGATGGATTTAGCAGCATTAAGATACCTTGCAATTTGGAAACCAGTTTCTTGGCGTACATTCTATTCTAAGAAATGCTGTACTACCCAAATAAAAGCAGGGGGGAATTTTACAGGGATGAGTGCTAGAAAAGATGTCCTTGTGGCAGGTAGTAGGGGCCTAATCTTAGAAAGCTTTTCTTTGGAGTTCAGTGTTGTTGATTTGGTTTATTTAAGGCTGACTATGTTATGTACTTCCCCGTACTAGCTGGTGTAAACAGGTTTTTCCCTACCTTAAACCATGGTGCCAAAGAAGACTGCATGCTGCTGCATTTACTTGTTTAGGCATACAGACCACATCCAACCTCACGCAGAAAAGAAAATTAAGATTGTATTGGCATCTGTAGGTGTGTGTATGTACTGTTCCTGAAGTTATGGTATGCAATTGACTATTGCATGTTCGCCTCCTCCTATAATTCCTTTTCTGGAAGGAATTATTTTATACATGATTTGCATTGGTACTCTTGATTTTGCCCACTTCATTCAGGAAACTGTAAAGCATTTACTTCATGTAAGTTATTTATTTATTGTAAATATTTTAGTAACTTCTAAGAATGGGCAATGGTTATGTAAAGTGGTGAATAGTAAGACTGATTCGCTTAATTTTGACAAATTTAACAAACTGGATTTTCAGTTATATATTCAATACCAACTTTTGTGGCTCAATTTTTCCCTGAGTTTCTTAAAAATGTGTATTTCTTTGAATTTTACAGTGTAGCTATGGACAGAATGAAATGTATCTGGATATATTTTATTAAAGTTTTTGAACTAATGTCTTTGTGTGATTTGTGTGTGTTGCAACCAGGATGAACACATGTTTCTGGAGTGATCTGTTTGCCCTAATAGGTAAATATGCACAACATTGTCATTCTTAATTAAGAGACAACAAATATGCTTTTTCATCTGATCTTTAGTTTCTAGCTAGCCAATATCACAGTGAATTTTTACATTTTAAACTTCTTGTAGTAGAGCTAAATCTGCTGTATTAGGAAAAATAAAGTGCCTGTCTTTTCTCTACATTGTTTTGCTGTGTGAGCAAATAAGCTAGTTCTTTTTCATGTGACTACTGTTAGGGATTATCAAGTTAAGAGTTTTACATCTTAATTCTACTACCAGGGATTTATTTGAGCAGTGTCATGATAAGTTAAGCAGTTGTTACGCAGAAACAGAAAAAGCAGAAAAAGCAGAACCCAGCATGTTCATGCCTGAGAGGAAGAGAACATAAAAAGTGTCTCCTAAATACTTGAGTCTGGTATTGAATGTGAAAAACATACCTACTTGACGGAACTGTGCTGTATTTTCCGAATTAGTTTTTTGATATAAAATTTAACAGTGTATGAAAGTGTTTTAATATTAATTCCTGAATTTACACAGCTATACTTGGAGAATGCTGATGTATCTTAAAGTTGCAAACATTTTTCACAACCTCTCATGTCAGAACACTTGTGTCCAACTTCCTCCCTAGAGATTCCCCAGACTTGCATTTTAGATAACTTGAAAAAGATAGTTAAAGCATATTTTGTACTTCATAAACCTATTCTGTTGAAATATTTATTTTCTGGTGTATGGGAGATGTATAGGCAACATGAAAGAAACTACAGCACACAGGTTTATCAAGTGTTGAAAGCATTTATATAATCTCTTAATATCACACCACATTTATGACTGCATTTAATAATATCAACAAGCAACTATAAAATGACAATTAAGCTTCTCTTAGAGAATAATTTTGTAATGGGAAGCAACATTAATGTAGTTTACTGCATATATATTTCAGGACTATCCCAAATAAAACTGAAAGGGCTAACTTAAGAATGTTCTCACCTTTTAAAATTCATCAATTTGAACTTGATCCTTCTCTTGGGATGTCTAACCATGGGCCGAAACTGTCCTTTTTGCGGCAGAGTGAAACCTCTCTATCTGAAACTTCAGTATCATATCATCTCAGAAAGCCAGCGACCACACATATTTATGAGGGGAAAGGTTGGACTCTCGGGCTCAGATTGGCCCGTAAGCGAATTGGGAGCAGAGGGTACGTCTAATATGACCCTGTACCACCGCACCAACAGCGGAAGTGGGGCCGGGGGTGGGACAGCACTTGGCCAAGTGGAAATTAACAGCGGGTACGNGCGTGGGGCGCGGGGGTCAGTCAGCCGCGCCGGGTGGGCTGCGCGCGGGCCGAGCCGAGCCGAGCCGAGCCGAGCCGAGCGCCGCACGGGACCTGCCCATGGCCGAGAGGTAGCGGCCGTGTGCGGGGAACCACAGCTGGGCGGAGACGGCCGGGAGCGCGGGGGGTTTGAACTTCAAAACCGCTCCCGGCTCCGGGCGCGGGAAGGCGGGATGGGGTTCTGAGGGCTGACGGAGAGGCACCGGCCTTCCTCAGGCATGGGCGAGAGGCGGGAAGCGCTCGGAACTGCCGGGGCTAACCGGTGAGGGGAACCCGCCGCTGCCGGGGCTATTTGCGCTGGGCACGGCGGCCCGCGGGGCCCCGGCGTGGGCTCTGGCCCGCCCTCCCTGCAGCTCCCCCAGGCATCCCTCGGTGACAGGAGAGCGGCAGGTTTGCCCGCTCTGTCTCGTGTTTTGGCTATTGGAAACTGAACCTTGAATATCAGTTTTCTAATCAACTTCAGGTAATGGGTAAAAATGTAGTGCTCCGTGTTCGAGGTGTTTGTGTGACTGTGGGAGTTCATGCGTGCAGGAAGATACAAGCTGTCTCACAGCACAGGGTTTGCAGTACAGTTATAGTTAGTTCACAAGTGCTTATGGATATATGGACAAATGAAGCACTAACTGCAATAAATAGCAAGTTGCTTAATATTTATAGAGATTTCCTACACTCTGCCTGTACAGAACTATAAAAAAACCCCAAACAAAATATTTGTAAAAATTGAAGGGGAGTAAAATTTGGTTTATATTTGAAACTATCCCTCTTTTTGTACGTAGGTTGGCTGTTTTGAAATAGTGCCCTGTTCTGTCTTTGTAATTAGCTGTTACTTCAGTTTTCAGAAGAAAGTGGCTAACTCACCTGATACGATCCTGAAGAATGGGGTGAACAACAGATACCGTGTGCTGGAAGTCAGCGTAATACAGAAAAATGGAAGTGACCCTGAGAAACACTTGACAATCACAGCATCTCCCTCACTAGAAGATACAGAACTGTGCATTCTTAGGAATGGCTGGTAATCCATACAGATACATAGATGTTGGAAAGAGAATGAAATACTGGATTATTAACTCAGTTTTCTTTGTGTTGTCTTTGAGTTGAGTTTTATGGCCTTAAAGGTGATATGAGATCCTGAAACAATCTTTGTTTAATGTAATATTATCAGTATGCTAGCATAATGCATATCATCTTGAGAGACTTGATGTCAGGTAACGTGTTCAGTGGGCACTGCTACCTTGCAGTTTTAATTTGTCATTGTAAAAATGCCTTTATTCACTTCCAGGATTTCTTTAGGTTGACTTCTTAAAAAAACCCAACCCAAAATTTCAGAGAATGTTGAATCTGCTCTGTTAATGTGTTATTTCTTATACATTGTGTCTGTCATTTGCAAATGATTGTGTCCATGTATTCCCTTGCAGGGAGTCTGTCCCGGTTGTTCCAGGGGACATTGTTCATTTGGAAGGGGAGTGCAGCTCTGGCACCTGGGTCATAAACGCCCAGTGTGGATACCTGGTCCTGTACCCAGACCTGCTGCTCTCAGGCACTACAGTCTCAAGCAGTATTCGCTGTATGAGAAGGGCAGTGCTGAGTGAACGCTTCAGGGTGAGTGTTAATTCAGTGAGTTACTCTTCCACTGAGACTGGTGGGCTAGCTCAGTATTAAATCTGGCTATTAGGCTGTATTGCAAAATGTCATTATTAGCAATTCATAATGTTCACAACACAGAATAATTTGGGGTGGAAACTGTCCCTGGTTGAGCTTCTCTTGGTTTTTTGAGAATTGCACCTGAAATAATGCAGTACTGTTAATACAGCTACTGGGCTAAAGAACTAGTCTTTCCACTTACAATTCTGATAATTTTTTTGATAATCTCTTGCCATATTTTGTGTGGATATGAATCCTTTGTGAGGGATATGCCTCTTGCCATCCATATGGAAATATAACCACCCTTGGCCAAGCTAAGAGCTTCTGAAATATTTAGCGTATTCAGTTAATAATTGGTGTCGGCTAACTCTGGAGTCTGAATCCAGCTGCTCAGTCTTGGAAAGAGGAGAAGCTTCTTGTGGTAGTATCCTTGCTGATACATGAGAAATATGTTGATATATGGAGAAGCAACAGCTGGCAGTTTCAGCTGATGAAAACTTCCAGACATGATAGGAATGTAAATCCAAATGAATAAGGAAATTTTAATGGAGTGGTAAACAGCCTGTCTGGGAACCTGTGACTGGAACAAGAAAATTAAGTACAGGAGATTAAGACTATGAAATGGTCTTCAACCCTTTATTAGAGGAGTAAGGGGGATAAAATAATTGTCAGGATCGTGACTGGGATAACACCATCCACCTGTTGTGAGTGCAATCCACAAGTGACTTGTCTGTAAGAGATCCATAATACCACTGTGTTTAGGTTTCCAGCTGTTTGGTAGTGACTCATGTAAAGGTTGTTTACTACCACTTTCAGTTCTTGTGAATCTCCAGAGCCCAGCCCTGCTGATGGGTTTCTGAGCCATGTTGGTGATACATGGAATGATTTTCCTGTGAGCTGGTAGCAGGAAACTGCTTCATGCAAGAAATATCTGTAAGATTGTAAAGGTATGTATTTGCATTAGGAAATGGCCACAGGCAAAACTTTCTCAAAATTTATTTTAATCTATACCTTTGTTTCTCACCTGCCAGCTACATAGGGATCGTGTCCTAACATTGTCAGGGTTGGGATAAGCGTGAGAGATGAAGCAATAGGAGAGACCCATTTCAATTCAGCTGCTTTCACAGGCAGGTTTGACTAGATAATCATTAGTGAGGTGAAAACTGTCATGATCTTGTAGTTAAATAAGTGCAGGCCTTGATGTGCAGCAAATAAAATCCAGAAATTTTACAGAAAAGTTGGCAATCTTCACATATGATAACATCTCTTGCAGGACTCCGAGTCAAGTTCGCCCCAAATGCTCGTTGGTACAATTCTTCATGACATTTTCCAGCAATCAGTAACCAATAACTTGACACAAGAAAAGGTACAAGAACTAGCAAATAAAATTGTGTATGGACAAAAGTATCTCAAGGAAATGTAAGTAGCATTACAGCTGCCTTTTATGTTTGGAAGACAGGGCAGAAACACTTTGATACTAGCAGATTAAGTTGTACTTTAAAACATGGTATCAGGAGAGTATTCTGCCAAATGACTTTGCTTACTATAAATTGGAGATCTTTTAGTAAGAAAATTTCCCATTTGATACCTTAATTTTATTTGCCTTCCCTGCTGAGCTACTTCTGTATATCTGAACTAGTGTTTTGGAGTAACTGTATGTGTCAGAGTTTTTTTTTACTTTTAGGCCAAGCAGGTTGCAGTGTTTGTGTCTGTAACATTAGATTTCCAGGCATCTCCCAAAGCTGATTTGAATGGGTCAAGTAGTTAATTATGATCCTCAGCAATGAACCTAGAACCTTGTGACTGACCAAGAATTGAATGTGTGTTCATTTCATATCTTTATCAGGTTACTTAAAGGCTCAGTTGTTAGAAGACCTTTAACTTATTTTCTCAGCAAAGCTGATAGAAATGCTAGCCAAACTAAAAGTCTTAATATTTCCATCAGAAAATGGGAAAATGAATGGCTGTCAGTTCTAACATTTTACTGCAGGCTTGATTAAAATACAATTCTACTCATGTAAATTAAAAATCATATCTAGACGTTTTAAAATTTTATGTTGGGCAATGTCAGTATCTGTTAGCCCCAGATGAGTCAGAAGTTCAAGTTGTAGTGGCAAGATCTATTACTCTTAGTTCTGTTATTTTGAATTGTGGCTGCTAAGATTACTTAAAGGCCTTTATGTCCCTCTGAGCCTCCATGAAACTGTTAATTTGCAATTCCTTTTTGCATATGTAGGCTACTTTTATTGGGATTGAAAAATAAGTTGCATAAGTCTGCTGCCTGTGGTCATTTGCACTCCTATGAACCTTTTTGTGCAAAATCCACTTGTATTTCTCTGTTGCTGTAGAATAATGACATTATTTCCAGTGATTGCCAGCACTGAATTAATTAATGCCACACGATTAGATTCTGTGTCATGTTCTGTCAAAATGCATGTAAGGAGCAGATGAGGATATCCAGACTAATAGCAAATGGTCTTTTAATTTTTTTTTTCAATGTTGCATGAATTGTACAAATAGCCATTTTTAAATGCATGAGTCTGGTACTCCTTTCCTGCAGTCAAACTGTTTTGTTTCATCACATCTGCCATGCTGATGCTCTCACTGTGCTGTACCTGTTGTTTCAGAGGTTACATCAGAAATGGATATTCTGGTATAGTATATCTCTTGTAACAGATCTTCAGTTAATAGTTTTATGAATTGAGTTGAACCTCTATGAAACTGTCATTTATCTACAGTTTATAGATATTTGTAAAAACTTGACAATTACTTCCAATGATCCTGTTGCTACTCGAGGCAAATCTCTTTAGTACCAGCAGCAGATTTAATACTTTGTTTCCTTAATGTGCATATCTTGTGTTTGTTTGTTTTTAGGTATCACTTAAATCTGAAACAAGCACAAGTAATGCAAGAAGTAGAAGAATATTTGCCATCATTCTTTAAGTGGGCAGAAGACTTCATGCACAATCCAGCAAACCAAAACAAAATGCAACTAAAACTGTAAGAAGCCAGAACTAAAAGTTTAAACCATTCTATGTTGTATATCTTGTTTTGTTCACTTGAAATTTTTAGAACTTCTTATGCACATCTGTTGGGTGATTTGGAGCTAATTCATGGCCTCATTGACTGTAGAGCTGACCTTGTGCTGCATGTTTAGCTGCCATTGTGAGTACTGGGCAAGACATGAAGCCTGAGGGTGAACAGACTTAAAAATCTTAAGATCTTCGTGAATAGCATGGTACAAACCAGAGCTTTTAGTGAGTAGGAGAGCAAGGATATTTGAGCTGCTCTCTAGACTAGGAGTTGCTGTAGTTATGAGCAAGACTACAAATCAGAATGTGAAACTATTAATCAAATGAAATTCTTGACTAATAAAAGATTTCTTTGGTGAAATGGTGATTTTACTCAAGTGCTGCTGAGTTCTTGTCTGTGGCTTCTTGCTATTAATTGTAATGACCATAGGGTGTTAAAGTTTCAGTGAAATGGCAGGTCTGAGTGAAACCTGTATGGTACTGTCAAGTGTATGATAGTGTGGTTATTGAGAAAAGACCAAAAACTATTAAAAACAGTTTAAAGTCTCATTTTAACTTTGAAATTTAGGTGAATAGCAAAACTAACTGAAGTTAATTTCTGATATTTTGCTTCCTCTGTTAATGGGAAGATCAGTTTGAGTGAGACTCAATGCATTTTATTTCTAAAGTTAGTGCCTAAAGGGCACCTGTAATGCAGAAATATGATCTATTTAGTTGCAACACATTTTAATGTTTAAATATTAATAATTAAGGGAAATTGTTAACTTCTGGCTTAATTTTCTTCCTAGGTCAAATGGTGGAAAAACAGAAGATGTATCTTCTAAGATAGAGATTGTAGATATCTTGGACATTGAAGAGAATATCTGGTCTCCCAGGTTTGGGTTGAAGGGAAAGATTGATGTTACAGCCAGGGTGAAAATCCATTGCCAGTCTGGAGTACAGTCTCGGATAATGCCTTTAGAGCTCAAGTCTGGCAAGGAGTCAAACTCCATAGAGCACAGAAGTCAGGTACAAGCACCAAATGTCTCATTTCACTGTCAGTGGCTGTGTATACTTTTTTGTTAGGTGACCTATTTTGTCTTATGAATATGAAACACTTTGTATGTGGTACAGGCTGAATTCATGGATGGCTCATCCTGGCATGCCCAAAGCTGCTGGTATAAAATTAAAGTGAACTTAGTAGTAAGAAGTATATACATTTATGACTATCAAGCACACTTACAGGTTTTATCCTTAAATATCTGTTCTTTAGTCTCTTCTTACTACATTCAAATATTAGGTTGAAGCAAACTGTTTCAGGAACTAGTGTTACACATATTTCCATATAGCTGGCCTGATTTAGAGAGAGAGTAGCCTTGTTATAAGGTTTTAAAGATGCCTTTTCATTTAAATCCTTGGTCAAGTTCTTACTACTTACAGCTTCTAGAAGACTTGTGATAATAATGTCTTTTTAGCCATATAAATTGTGGAAGAACTAAATACAGTTTAGAATGTATTTTGGTTTTAATACTGTACTGGTTTTGCCTGGGGTTAGCAATAGTTTTCTTCACAGTAGATAGGTGTGGGCTGTGTTTTGGGTTTGTGCTGAACACAGGCTGATAACACAGAGATGTTGCTGTTACTGCTGAGCAGGGTTCACACAGAGCCAAGGCCTTTCCTGCTCCCCGTAGGGCCACGCTGGGGAGGAGACTGGGGGTGATGGGAAGGGAGGGGACACAGCCAGGACAGGGGACCCCAGGGATCAAAGGGGTGTCCCAGACCACCTGATTGTCATACTCAGTATCTAAGGTGGGGGAAAGAAGGAGGAAGGGTGAGGGGCACTCCAAGATTTGGAGTGATGGAGCTTTGCCTTGCCAAGGCACCAGTCCACGTGATGGGGCCCTGCTGTCTGGGGGTGGTTGAACACCTGCCCAACCATGGGAAGCTGTGAATTCATTCCTTGTTTTGCTTTGCTTGCATCTGTGGCTTTTCTTTTCTGTCTTAAACTGTCTTTATCTCAACCCTCAACAAGGTGGGGAAGTGAGTGAGCAGCTATGTGGTACTTGCTGGCTGCTTAAACCACGACAGCTGTATTGGAATAAGTTTATGTATAATGTTTGCAGGTTATTCTGTACACTTTGTTGAATTTAGAGCGGAGAGTAGATCCTGAAGCCGGATTTCTTCTTTATCTAAAAACTGGTACAATGTATCCTGTTTCTGGAGCTCGCATGGACCGAAGAGGTGAAGTTGTTCCCCTTCTCTGGAAACCATAGTTCTCTTAAATATAACTAAAATCTTTCTTTATAACTCTAAAGTTTACTCTTATGAAAATAGCTGTACTTGGGGATACTTCACTTTTTGTAATGTTACTAAGCTTATGTTAAAAATTCAGTTGTTTGATTAATACGGCACAAGGACTTTGCTATTTGCGAATAATCAGTTCTTAGCTGACTAAAAAGTTCATAGCTAATTACTTTTGAGGTAGAAATTGTTACAAACAAAAACATCAGCTTAGTTTATTCTTTTCTTGACAGAATTAATGAAGTTAAGAAATCATGTGGCCTTCTACTTAACACACAGTACCTATAAATCTGATGTGGGAAGGCAGAATTCACAGCTTGCTGCTTTGCCTCCTGTGATTGATGACAGTCAAGCATGTAAATATTGCTCCCAAATGCACAACTGCTTTCTATACAGCAGGTAAAAAAAAAAGTCTGACAAATGTTTTTAAATGAGATTGAATAATTGTATATTTTGATACAATAATTTCATTTTTGTGGTTCTCAGTTTTGTATATATTGAAGACTTTTCCACCCCAAAAGAATCTTCCACAGATTTCCCTACAACTTTTATAATTCAGCTCTTGATCTCACAGAGACTTAATGTTTGCTCAGGTACTCTTTCTGCAAGACAAAATCTGAGATAAGTCTCAACAAAGTACTCGATGACAATAACAGATCTGTTTTGAAAGCTGTATTCTTGCAGCTCTCTGGAAGAGGCAATCTTTGGGCCTGAGTTCTGGCTGGAGAACCACTTTTTCAGGTTCACTCCCTAGAAGATTGTTCCCCTGTAGGGTATGACACAAGTAATACATTGATACTACCCTGTTGAAGTGTTATTGCATCTCGTGTTCAAGAGAAGTAGTGAGCAAATATTCGATAAGATTTCACACAAGGCTATTGAATTGTTTTAACAACTGTTACAGGTTTTAGTCTCTATGCTGCACAAGAAACAACCACAATTGTATGTGGAAGAGGTCAAATGAGGTTTGTTAGAAAAGGAGAGCCTTTGGCATGGTCTTGTGGAAATAGAATGCCTGATTGTTTTTAAAATTACAGGAGTGAAAGTGTATGTTGAGGGAGCTTTGTGGGGATACATGATATATGTCTGTGAAATCCTGCTTCTAATTCTCCGTTGTTGCAGCAGCAGGATTATAGCTGGGTAGCTATTTACTTCTGAATAAGCTTTTGTCTCTCTGGTTGTGTTTTGTATCTGTTATTGGGTATAATGTCTATTGATATTTAGTTTTGAAATAAATTGACTTGAAATTTGCTCGTGTATTAACTATTAAATCCCCATTGCTTAGCTGAATATCAAAATAATATTTGTATGTTACAATAAAAGGAGTAAAAGGTTAGCTCTGTAAATGTATATGTTACTATCTTTGAAATGCCTTTATTTGGTCTTTGATTAACTTATTGCCCTTCAAAATCATAGAGATGATGTGAAGTTACTCATATAAGATTATGCATCTGAACAAAGGATACAGATTCTACTTTATTCAAGTAATGATAAATTAATCTGTCTGGTATGTTACAGTAGATATTTGGATTGTTGTTATGTACATATGGACTTGCAGGTGAAAAAGGATCCAGGCTGAGCCTTTCCTGTGGTTGGTTCTCTTCCTAGAGCTGTGGAGCAGAAGATGGCCAGTGTGGCCTTTCCTCCTGCTATGGTGCCTGTCATTGACAGAGAGACCCAGCACCTGAAACCCTCCCATTTAGAGTATTTCAGCCTCTGGTATCTGATGTTAACCTTGGAGCTGCAAAGTGGAGAGAATAAAAAGGGATATAAAAATATATGGATGATACCTTCTTTGGAAAGGTAAGGTATAATTTCTAAACTCATGCCAATGATGCTTCCTTTCTTCCTTTTGTTTGTTTTGTATTTTGGTTTTGATGGTTGGTTACAGGTAGCATGGTTTTTTAATTTGTGGGGTTTTATTCTTTATAGTTCTCTTACAGAGAGGATCTTAATATTAAAATATTTCTTTTTTTAATATCTTCAGAGAGAAGGCTGGAGATTGTGTTGGAAACATGATAAGAGTTGATGAAGTCCATGAAATTGCTGAGGGACAATATCTACATTTTTTCCAGCGTAGAAATGGTGCCATACCTGGAACAAACCTGTTGGTTGGTGATCGAGTGGTTGTGAGTGGAGAGGAAAAGGGTTTACTTGGTTTGGCTACTGGCTATGTTAGAGAATTCAGTGGAACAAAAGTCTCCTGTTTGTTGGGCAGGTAATAGGATAAAAAGAAAAATATCTGTTTGCAAACACTCTGGCACTGGCTTGAGGAAGGGTGCTGCTAGGTGTCCAAAAATCTGTGACATGTCCTGACTCTTCCTGCTGGCTTTGGAGTAGTACCCTTCAGAAATTCTCTTGTCCTGATTGAAACTGTCAGTACATATGCCTGTCTATTTAACCAGGTTGTTTAAACTCTATTTACTTACATATCTAGCATGAATCTATATGGGTACAGTAATTACTGTGTACTTACATTG
This sequence comes from Promerops cafer, assembly GCA_013398275.1. NCBI lineage: Eukaryota > Metazoa > Chordata > Aves > Passeriformes > Nectariniidae > Promerops > Promerops cafer. The sequence goes on from VZSE01009159.1 coordinate 283,672, forward strand.
TTCAGTCTATATTGTCTTTAAATTGGGCTTATGTTTTATTATCCCTCATTGGGTTGATGCTTTATTTAGATCAGTTAATAGTGTATTTCAATTGGCTATTGCTTCACTCTGGGATCTCTGGAAGATATCATTTAACATGTAGTAATAAGTCTTTAATCAACATATGGCTGGTAAACGAAATTATTCTATCCATGTTCTTGTCATCTTTCAGGAATTTGTCAAACCTCCCCAAAAACACTGTATTTAGATTGGATCATGATGAAGGAGATGTTGGTACAGGTGTCCCTTTTAAAAACCTTTCTAAATTGATGAAAGATTCCCCAGTGAGGTATGAAAAATCAAATTAATTTCATGGTTTCAATATTTTCAGATAGTTTCTTAACTGGTAACTTATTTGAATTCAGCTTTGTCTTATTTTTATCTGCAGTGAAAGACTCCGCAACTTGATAATCGACTTCCAGAAACCACATTTTATTCAGCACTTGAGCTCTGTCCTTCCTCCTGAAGCAAAGGAAACTGTTGCAAATATTTTAAAGGGTACAAAGTAACTTTCTCCAAAATACTCTGCTTAGTAGTATGTCTCTATAGCCAAAGTATTCATCATGCTAAATATAAGGAGTTTTTCCTACTTTGGAGTCCAGTGATAATTTTCAGCTTAAAAATTAAAACCAAGTTCTTGCCTTGCATGTCTTCCAACTAGCTGAAGACTCATTTAATCACAGGAAGACCTGATCAGATACTTGTTCACAACTTTTATTTTACTTTTGTTAGTGGTTGCAGCGTGCAGTTGCCATACGCTTACCTCTGTAACCTTTACAGAAGGAATGAACAGAGACAGCTCTTGGGGTGGAGAAAGCTGACCTTGAGGGAGAGGAAGGAGATGGGCTTTGGTGGAAACATCTGCTTGTATAATCACTCTTGCTGACTTGTTGGCAGCTCTATGGTGTCCTGCTTTGTGGCATGTATTTAAAAACAAAACTTGTTTAGCTATGAGGCAGTATCTTGTATTTGGTGGAAACATTTCCTTGTTCTCTGACAGGAGTTGCCTGTGAAAACATAAATTTAGCTGAGTTCTCTTAGAGGAAATGGATTTTTTTATAAAAACTCTGTTTGAAGTCTTATTTTGCTTGAGCTTTGCTTAGTCCAAATAGCTCAAACGTGCTGCTTGTTTGCATCAGACTGGGGCAAACCAGCTCTGCTGTAATGTTTTTTCTAAACAACATGCTGTTGTATGTGCAAGTCATCACCCTTTGCTGTGAGCTTGTGAGCTGTGTGTTTGAATGTGAAAGTGGTATGATCAAACACAAATGCCAGACACAATATATGGAGGTGGTCAATTAAGATATTAGGAAAAAAAAGTCACAAAAGGTCTAAAAATAAAAATGTCTTCAGTTACTTATTTCTAGGACCACAGAGCAGAGCTTTTACTACTTATCTTGTGTATAATGTTTAATGTCATATCTTCATGAAAACCTACAGACTTTGCTCAGTTCTTGTCACTATTAAGGGCTTTAGTGAAGAAAGAAATTATAATTTTGCTCTGACTTTAGTAATTATTGCAATTATGATGAAGTGTGATAATTTAATTTTGCTTTTTCTTCTGAAAGGTCTAAATAAGCCTCAGAAACAGGCAATGAAACAAGTGCTACTTTCAAAAGACTACACACTTATCGTGGGTATGCCTGGAACAGGAAAAACCACTACAATATGTGCTCTAGTAAGATCATGTACCTTGGTGTTTAATTTTTTTTTGGTGAGGTTTAGAGGATAGAATTAAATCAACTGTGTAGTATCATGACTTTATCTAACAGTATCTGTATAATTTTAAGGAAGAAAACACACTTCTTTCTGCTTAACCTTTATTTGGTAGAAGTAAAATTGGATTTTGTGCAGTAGGATTGTCTATTGCTTGTGTAGCAGTATGTGGGAGGTAGGAGGTTGAAGTGTGATATTTAATCATTTCTTTGATGCTTTAGTGTTAAAGTTCTTTGGCTCCAAATATCAGGAAGTCTTCAAATCCTGAGTTACAGCTCAAAAGAGGGACTCCCTGAGAAGCAGTAACTTGTCCACTGTAAATTGTATGAACCTGTGGGGCTGGATCTATGTGCAGTCTGCTTCCATCTCCTCTAGCTGATGGTTCTCTTTTCCCTAGGAAAGGACTGTAGGAGCATACTGGATTCAGGCTGTGGGCTGAGTGAATTGTTCATGAAAGAGCAGTATTATCCTGCTTCCAGTTGTCATCAGCTCATGGGGAAAGAGGAGGCTGGGGAGCAGACAGCTGCTGCTATCTTCAGATCAGCCCATTCCCCTGAATCTCGAGTGGCTGAATTGCCATGGAGAACAGTGCTGTGGGAATGGGCTGCATGGCTTGTTCTTACAGTGGGGATCTTAGGAGTGCAGCTCCTTGTGGGTGCACAGCCAGGTTCTTGGCTCGCTGTTTGCAGCAGCACTGTGAGCCTGCTGTCCGTGGGAACCCTCAGGACTACTGCCCACCTTGTCAGTGGCCAACTGACACATCTGGCCAGGGAGCCTGATACAGACCAAGTCATGCTTATTGCTGGCTCCCTCCAAAAGCCCTTGTGTTTTTCACCTTATCAAACCTGGGACTGTTAATTCTTGCAGATGAACTAACAGCTTCTCCTTTTCTTTCCCTTTGCCACTCATCAGGTGAGAATTCTTTCTGCTTGTGGCTTCAGTGTCCTTCTGACCAGTTTTACACACACGGCTGTAGACAATGTCCTGCTGAAGTTGGCCAAATTCAAAGTTGGTTTCTTGCGCTTGGGGCGAGCTCAGAAGGTTCATCCAGATATTCAGAAATATACAGAAGAAGAAATCTGCAGGTCTAGATCAATTAAGTCTCTAACAGATTTGGAAGAGGTCTATAATAGTCAGGTGAGAAAAATGTTTTTTGCTAGCCCTACAAATTATTAAAGATAATTACATTAGTATTTTGTTTGGATGCTGCAGAGAAGGAGCACATCCCAAGGGTGTGTACTGCTGTAAGAAATCTGAGCTGAGATACTCAATGTCTGCATTGTTTCAATTTCTTTATAGCCAGTAATGACCTACATTAAGTCTGCAAGTTGAGAAGCTTTGTTTATGTCCACACAAAGTAACTCATCCTTGTAAGTAATAAGCCCCAAAGACTCCAGTGCTTTTATCTGAGATCTTGTGAATGGGCTGCTGCAGCCTCTTTTAGCATTATTTACATACTGCTGTCTTTGTCCCTTCTCCCTCCCACTTGTGCTCCTTGTGCCATTAATACAATCAGCAGATGGGGAAGAGGAAGTGGAATGCTGTGGAGCTGACCTGGCCCAACCCTTACTTTTGATTGAAGGATTAGTGCTGTCTGTGTGAATGTTAATGCAAACCATAATGGGAGCTGGATCATATGAGTCAGTGGCATCTTTAAATTAAATTCACTGAAAGAATAAAGTTTGGTGTTGGAGTAAATGCCAGCTTCACAAAAGCTGCCATTTACTTTTTATTGATAAGTATTGCAGGGGAATGACTGAAGTCATAACAGGAATGACTTAGCATTTCTTATTTTAGTCATTTTGGATTGCAGTGGAGGCACAGCTGTGGAAGAACTGTCCTGCTATTGTTTTATCTTCTCTTTAGTATTGAAAAAAAGCCCCAAACCACCTGATTTTTCACAGTAATCATTTCAGCACACTCCATGAATTGTCCATGAATAGAACCTGGCATCACTGTTGAACACATGACAGGAACAAGTTGTTTGCTTCTGTCTGCTCTAAAGCTGGTTTTGTTTGTCACTTGCAATTGATGCAAGAATATGTCAGGCCAATATATATATGTTATGCTGGTCTGATTTCGAGGATTAATAATTCTATTTCTGTGATTTTACAGTTTAGTTCAGTTTAATGGAAAATAGTTTTTCTTTTCATATGAAGAATATAGTGCTAAAGAATATAAAATGTACTTTTATCCTTGAAGTGTGTCTCAATTTTCAGCCAGTGGTAGCAACGTCTTGCATGGGAGTAAATCACCCCATCTTTGTTCAGAAGCAATTTGACTTCTGTATTGTTGATGAAGCTTCCCAAATAAGCCAGCTCGTCTGCCTGGGCCCTCTGTTCTGCTCCAAAAGGTTTGTGCTGGTGGGGGATCATCAGCAGCTGCCTCCACTTGTGCTGAATGCAGAAGCAAGGTAAGATAAAATGCTGCTGGACAATTACTAGTCACAAATTCTGGGAAGGCTGTTGCATTGTTCTGATTGACACATTTTGATTTTTGTTTTTGTGTTGTAACAGAGATCTTGGCATGAGTGAAAGCTTATTTAAAAGGCTGGAACAAAACCAAAATGCTGTTGTCCAATTAACTGTGCAATACAGAATGAATAGGTAATTTCAATGTTTATTTATTAAATTATGTTCTTACTGTGGGATTGAAATGGTGAGATTTTTATGCCTTTTCCTGTTTTTTAAATCTTTAGTAAGATTATGTCATTGAGTAACATGCTGGTATATGAAGGCAAACTGGAATGTGGCTCGGAGAAGGTGTCAAATGCCACTGTTAACTTGCCCAACCTAAAGAAATTGAAACTGGACTTTGGGGATGCTTCAAAGACTTGGCTGAAAGAAGTCCTTGATCCAGACACCCCTGTGTGTTTTCTGAACACAGAGAAGGTAAAGTTCATTATGCTCTTTCAACATGTAGAACTTCATTCAGCTTAGGTAGGGTAAAACAGGGAACTTCAGAAAGTGTTTTTCTAGGATCATGTGAGGTGTGCAGCACACAAAAACATTGTTGGTGTTGTTGGCAGAGCTGAGCAGGGGTGGTGCAGCTGATACTGGAAGCACCACATCTGAGAGCTGCTGAGAACTTGACTTTAGATACTGTTTCAGAAAATATTGAATGGACTTTAAACTTAGTTTTTCCTGTAAGGTGTAGCTCAGAGTGTGTAGCTCTACTGGATGTCCTTCCCAACCAGGGAATGGCCTTATTTCCATTGGCTGAGAGTCAGTCAAAGCTGTGTGCCAGTGGCAGCAATAACTGCAATTCTCCATGGATTTTTGCAGACATTCTATACATTGAAGTATAAGGAATGAATAAATTGGTTTAGGTGTGTCCTTTCATGGAAACTCAAAATTTTGCTGGGAAAGTAAAATTCTAGTATGGATAAAAATTCTGCAAAGAAACTGACTCGCAGGAAAAATGAGGAAGAGTTTCAATGCATGAGAAAAAGGATGAATAAATTATTACCTGTTTGTGGTCTCTAGTACTTGTTGCTGTAATTGGTGATTGGATTATGATTTGAGTCTTTCTTCATCCTTAGCAGGTTTTGTGTTGGTTCTTATTAATACTGTTTTGCTAATAATTATATCAACTGATGATCTTTTATGCTGACTCAGGTTAGAGCTCACCAGTGTTTCTATGCTCTCTATGACATTGTATAGGATTCATATTTTTTTACAACAGTTCTGATAGAAACTCTTCAATGACCTAAAAAGAAGCAGTGTTTACTTTGATGACTTAGGGAAATTTCTAAAAATGTCTAAACTAAACAGAGACATTTTCCAGGAATGCCTCGACAGCTGCAGTTCATTTCCCAGGAAAGCAGACAGTTGATCCCAGGGAAGAGGCCTGCTAACAGGAGTCTGGCTGAAACACTGTTTATCTAGTAATCATAGCAAAATTGCTAATGAAAAAAGAAGAGTTTCTGTTCCATTTTATTTTTTTCTTTTCCCTAGAAAGCCCATCTCAAGTGTAAGACAGCTGTCCTCTTCATAGAACCAGGAGGAAAGTTTTTATTTCCAAAATGTTATAGATTTGTTGAGACATGAGTCTCTAATGTCATTTCTCCTTTTGGACTTCCTGTCAGAACTCCATGTATTGTGGTAGTCATGGAGGGGGAAATGGAAAAAACCCCACTGAACATGACAACAAACAAAAACATTTATTTCCTTTAGTAGGTTTTTGTATTGTTTATAGTGTAAGCAAAAATACTTACGAAGAAGTAGACTTGGGGGGAGAGATACAGAGAGAAGGAAGAGGAAAAAACACCATGACACCACCAGGAAGGTTATATTTGTTATGCTGGCTTTAAAAAAAAAGAAGAAAAAGCCTCTGTTGTTTTCTGCTTAACAATGCAACATGTTTGTGACAGCAGTCGGAAATGTATCTGTTTCTTTTCTGCCAACCCCTGTGTCAGTCTGCACTTCTCTGACAGCTTGGGGCTGGCTGTTTGAAAAATTACATCCTTGATTTAGGGCATGTCTGAGAATTTCTAGGCCCAATTTGTTTTTGTTGTTGGTCCTGCTGGTGTCCTATGGGAACAGGAGAAATATAAATGTAAGCATGTGTTACCATAAGCATAACACAGCTTTTAGAACTTCTTTCCTGAAATGATTTTTGTGTAGTTTTTAGCAACACTAATGCCAGTGTGGTCAGAAATTGACTGTGCAGTAAAACAGTGATCTTCTGCTTTAAGAGAACTTTAGCACATGGAGTTTGCAGGCTTCCAAACACACATTCATTGCTATTGATGCTACTTCAACTTTAGAGAAGGCAAGAGTCAAACAAAGAGAAAAAATTACAAAACTGTGACACTACAATGACAAGAGCTTGTTGGCCTCACTCATACATGATGTAGAGAATGGGAGGTAATAGTTAAGAAATGGTAAATTCAGTGAATACTTTATTTAAAGGTTGGGAGTTCAATTAAATACTACCATTTTGGATAGTTCTTGCTGTAGCTTTAAATGTAGGCTTTCAAACACTTAAAAAATTATCCTTTATGCCATAGAAGGAAGAAAATTCACTGTAAATAATGTTGTATGGAAAGCATTAAAGCAAAAGTCCCATGTAAAATATAATTTGCTCTCTTACCTTATCAGCAGGAAATGTCCATTTTTGGGGTTTTTGATTTATGATGTAAAATCAGAGGATTAAGCTTTGGCAGTTTCTTAAGGTTGACAAGCTAGTGCTAGAAACTAATTTTGGGGATTGTTCCAATTCCTTTTGCAAATGCAGTATGCTGAAGTTAATTCACAGTACAGGCTCTCTGTTTAGTAACATTTAGCATTTAACTTTATTTCTTTTATTGATACCATTAGTATAAATCCACATACGACTCAGTGAGTTATGGACAGAATATTGCACCCCATTACAGACAGCAAGTGTCATTATTTTCTGTTTGTATTTTTAAAGGTCCCAGCACCAGAACATGCAGAAAAAGGTGGCATAAGCAATGTGACAGAAGCCAAAATAGTGCTTTTCCTCACATCTTTATTTATTAAGGTATCTTTTACTTGATTACATGGTTTGGAGGGAGACCTTTATAACTAATATTTTTCATTGCTTTAGTAGTGGTGACTGTATGTATTGGGTAGTTCTCTCAGGGATAATCTTAAGGATAAATCGAAGATTGGCTTCATGTCAGTGTAGTGGAGAGGTCTGCATTCCTTTCCCTGTCCCTTGCCTGCTTGGATCTGAGATGCAAAAAACAAAAGCTGGATGACAAATTCTTTTAAGAGATGAGGGCTTTCTTGGGAGGGAGGGGAGAGGATTTGCCTTTGTTCCTTATTTTATCCAGTCAGCTTCAGGAGTAGTACAGACCAGGAGCTCTGAGTGTTCACCTCGCAGTTTAAAGAAGAAAGAAAAATTAGGATTTCAAGGGTATCTGCCTTTGTGCTAAGTTAAGACAAAGTTTGGGAGCTTGCAGTAACTAATGTTTTCTATCTTCTTTAGTTGATACTAGTTACATGTCTGTAGGTAACTTTTATCTACACCTTCCATTAGTGTAGATAAGATACCTTGAAGCACTGTTTTAAAAAAAAAAAAGAATTAGAAGAATCTTTCTGACCGTACTGAGTTTCCCAAGCCAACTGCAGTGACAAATTTTTTCTCTGGTTTCTTCTTCATTCAGGCTGGCTGTAAGCCTTCAGACATTGGCATTATATCACCCTACAGACATCAGTTAAAAACAATCACTGATTTGATGGCAAAATGGAAGGAGAACAGAGTGGAAGTTAACACGGTTGACAAATACCAAGGAAGAGACAAAAGTATCATAATTGTGTCCTTTGTCAGGAGCAGTATGGATGAAAATGTAAGTTGGTCATATTAACTTTGTTCCAGTCAATTTTAGTCGTTTAGATGTACTTTGAAAATGAGTGGTTTATGTCCATTAATAGGAAAAATAAAAGCAAGTGACATTTATTTACCAGCTTGGCACCCTTCTGAAGGACTGGCGCCGCCTGAATGTTGCTATCACAAGAGCCAAGCACAAGCTGGTCATGGTGGGCTGTGTTCCATCCCTGTGCTGCTATCCTCCCTTGGAGAAGCTCCTCTGCCATTTGCAGTCCCAGGCAATGATATCCTTTTCCTGCATGCTAGTTGGGAAAGGGGAAAGGTAAGATTCACTTACTGAGATTTGAGGTAAGAATGGGAAGATCTTTGATTATTTAGGTTATACTTTTAACAGTGATTGGCAGCACAGCACAAAATGTGCTGATTAACTTTGCCAGAAGCGTATTTGAGGTCAAATACACTTGATGGGTTTAGGGGATGGGTTTAGAACCTTCTATCTTCAAAAGCAGAAAAAGTCAATGCTGACTTGCAAGTCAACTTTGACATAATTTTTTGATTTCAAGACCTGAATTTTTAATTTCTAATGCTTTTGCATTTTTCCCTGTGATCATTTCAAGTTTCTTGGCATCTTAACGTCAGTGTGATTGCTTTCTTCCACTTAACACATCTGCCTCATGAATAATCTTGGTGGAAGGGAAAATAGTGTCACTTTCAGATGACTTGGTAATTTTTTCTTTCTCTCTAGCATTGTACTGAATAAGCTTTAACTATGGCTGTTTCCATCTCCTATTTAAACAGGAAAGAACCTTGTTAGATGCTTTCTTTGCAAACACCAATGCATATTCAAAGAGGTTTTGTGAAAGCAAAATGTTGTCAAAAGGCTTCCTTAACTTGCTACATCTTGAATCTTCCAGCAGGGGCTCATGAAAGTATCCACAAGTGTAACATCTTATGAGTGTGAAGATGGAAAGTTTTACAGGCCTTTGTATCTTTTCTTCTGCTGTTGTTTAATGTAAATAACTGGTAATTGGGGTATCAGTGCTGATGTGCACTGTTCAGTCTGAAGGCAGCCAAAACAGGAAGCATTCAATTATTTGGAAGTTTCCTTTCAGTAGAATAACAGATATTTCTTGAAAAAGCTGATGGTTACGGTACTGAAGCATCCAGCTTACTTGTGACAAACCAGATATATGAAGCACTGTGTTCCTTTCACTACTGGATATTGCTATATTCTCTTTTACCTTGATGAACAGTTACCTGCAGAAGTGTACTTGAAGAAGAAGGGAGTGTAAACCAATGTTGTATTGAGTCTCAGTTTTCTGGGCTCAGTTTGGTTTTAAAAACTTGAAAATGTAGTTTACATGCAATAATTCCATTTGTTAGAATTCCTAATTAAGGTACTGTATTGTGCTGTTCAGAAAAAAAAATAGGAGAAACTTCTTCCTCTTCTTCAAAACCTCACATTGTCCTTTGAAGTCTACTCCTGCTTTTAAAAATGCTCAAGTATTTTATATTTATATATAAAGTAATTAATCTCTCATGTGAAGATCCCTTGATGACATTTCTAATCTCTTGATTTTGCATTCATCAGGGAGAAATGTGATGCTGATTCACGTTATCCCCTGTAATTAACTAATGTGTTCAGCAGATCAATCTGAACTGAAATGCTTCATGGTAGAACTCTTGATTTCAGTTTATCTGATCTGTAGTCATCAAAACAAAAATTTCCCAGGAAACAAAACTAGACATGCAACTTGCTGACTAAGAAGTTTACATGCTCAGGTTCTATTTTTTTGAAGATGATGGCATATAAACAACAGAAAACACCTTTTACTTGAGAGATCTGTTAGTTTCTTTATGCTACCTCATATTCTTGACTGAAGAGACTGAGAAGTTTCTTTCCAAGGTTGCTGGTGGAAACATCAATTTTTTTGATTCTTCAGGATCATTAGCATTTGCTTTCTCTTGGATCAATGTCAAGTAGCTGTGTGCATACAGTTGCAGACAAACTTGTTAAATGTGGGTATTTTCATTCTTTTAAACTGCTCCCTAACTTTTTGTAATGTTTGAAGTAATAAAAGTTTCCTGTTGGTTTTGTTAAAGTTGTCTATACTTTGTTAATACAAGGCAAATATTTAGAACAGTATATATCTCTTTATACAGGGCAAATATTTAGAACAGTACAACAATAATTTGAAAAGTTGACAGGATATGCTCCTTTTTCAAGTGAAAATACATGCTTCATCAACTGTGCCTGTGCTCTGGGTCTTTCAAAAGATAAAAAACGTAGGGTAAAATATGCTCTTTATTTTAGTAGTGACATCAGAATACTATTTTAGAAGAGATTTTCTTTCTGTGTTTAGGATCTATGTGTAGAAAGCTCTTAAGATTTCACTAATCTGTTTTCTTAGAGCAAATAATGCTTATCCAGGAAATGGCTTGCTTGCTATTAAAACCTTAATAACTAAATTAAGTGTATTGCCATCCCATCATGAAGTTGCATGAGAAACAAACACAAGAACATTTCCTTATCCACTTAAAAAATGCATCCTTCCTTCTTGTCATGTGGTAAAAATTAGACTGAGCAGCAGTCTACAGGTGAAACCATGTTTTGCTCTGGTAGTCTCAAACAAAATTGAGATGTGATTCTCTAAAACACTCCGTGTTTCAATGAATATAGATAGCAAGTGAGTATCTTCCAGCAGTAAAGGATTACTTTTTCTATGTGCTGCCCTTAAAATAGCTTCCTCATGCAGAAGCAGCTGTTGATGCTGTTGGAACACATGCATGCCTACTGTGTTGCTGGGATTCCCAGAAATGAAAAAAAGGAAGTTATTTTATGCCAGACTAGCAGGATCAGAGTGCCACTATTTTAGAATTGTTTGATGTTTAAGTGTATAGGTTCCTTGTAAGAGGTGGGAGTGGTGGATATAAGAAGTGTCCCTGTCACCATGGGCTCTTTTCTATCCCTGTGTTGCCCTTGTCCTTTGGTCCTTCCTTGCAGGCCCAGGCAGTGACAGCCTTCGTGCTGTTTTGTGCAGCCTCTGAAGCTGGGCAAGGTAAAGAGCACCTTTTTATTTTACAGGTTGCTGGTTAGCCTTGCCCAAAAAGGTGAGAGGAAAGAATAATTATTAAGCAAAGCATACTGTAGTGCTTAGGGTGCAGTAAGCATCAACTGCGATTCCATCTGGATGTGACAAACATGCTTGGTGATAAACAGCTCAGATTCACATTTTAGGGCTTTTTAAAATTAACCCCCAAAAACTTACTTGTTTTTTTTTTTTAAATACCGGTTTTGATTCCCAGCACGTTACCTTTGAAGGTACAAAACTCAGATTTTTCTAGAATAATGTTATTTATTCTGATACATGTTATCCAATGCTACAGAATTATTATTTGGGATAAATACTAGGAATTGAAGCTTCATGTCACAAGAGAAGGGTAGAGAAGGCTCAAGTTTGTGCTGCCTGATTGTGCTTGGCTCCTGTCCGAGGCTTCCTGTGCCCAAGGCTGCCCCGGCGCTCTTGCCCATCCCTGTGGCCGATGCCGCTCTCCAGGCGGGCAGCCGGGGCCAGGGGCGGCGCGGCTGTGCCCGGGGCAGGGGAGGCTATCGCGACAGGGCGATAGGGCCGGGGGCGGCGCGGCGGTGCCCGGGGCGGGGGCTATCGCGATAGGGGCGGGT
>VZSE01009159.1:295456-328267 GCA_013398275.1 Promerops cafer
GCGCCGGGAGGGCTGCGGGCTGCGGCGGGGGAGAGGCCAGCGCTGCCGCAGGGACGGCGCCTGCAGCCCCCGGCCGGAGCGGCGGTACGCCGGGGCTCGGCTGCTCGTCCAGCCGGGGAGCGATGTCGCCTCGTGGGCCGAGCCTCGCCGCTCAGACCCGGTGATGCTGGCGACAGCGGCGTTACCTGCAAACAGCCCTTTGGAGACTGCTGCTTCGGGGAGAAGGGCCCTGCTGAGCTCGTTCTGCTGGCTGTAGCACCCCATACAGTACCCGAGCAGCAGCTAGGATTTAGGATTTTACACACGATGTTAAATTCTAAGTCCTGATTTTAAATTTCAAAGAAATTGTTTACCATTAATTTCTTTAAGAAGCAGATGACGAAAAACATGCAGGTGGACCACACTTTAAAACAGACCTAAAATGCATTTCTCCTCAGAAAGAACAGACGAGGGCTGATAATTAAAAGGACAGCAGACATAGAAGTCTGTCTGTGGAGGATCAGCTCCAGAAGTCAAAATGAGGTCACCTGACGAAGGAATTTTCATGATGCCTTTGGGGAAATAGACAGGATATGTAGCAAGGGAGCGCTACCCACTTGAAGTCTGCATTGAGCGAGGCGTTTCCTCCACTAGCACTTGTATTTAATACTGTCAGTAGCAAAGCTAATAAAAAAGCAGGATGTCTGCTTTGCCGGCAGAAAGGCTGCTGTTGTTGCGAGCCTCCACCTGTCCCAGCCAGGGGTGCTGTGCTGGTGCTGCTCCTGGCAGGGCTGGGCAGTCCCCGGCAGCTGAGCAGGAAGGAAGGAAGAGACAAAGCAGTGAGCTGTGGCTGCTAGCTGGGTACAGTTTTGCCAGAGCTCTGTCTCTCAGTATCTGATTGTTTTCTAATGTCTTCTGGGGTTTTCTGTTGAAGTTCTGAGGAACTATAAAAGCAGTTTTTAAGGCTGTCGCAGGTATATAATCTCAGTCATTACTTTTCCTAGAAAGCAGAGATAGGTTATGTTTTGTGGTAGTAGGGTAGTTGGGTATTTGGCAGGCAACTAGAGAAACAGAATATTAGACAGTAGTTTTCAGGGTTTCTAATAGCCAATCCCTAAATACCTAAAGTCTGCAGGAAATGAGACAAGTCATTTCATTGCTGTTGAGGAACTGAGAAAATACCCATCTGTTGTGGTGATTTGAGTTCTTTGTGCTTTCTGATGTGCAAACAGATACAGTCCTATACCAATACTCAGATTTGCAAAGGAACAGGCTCACATACTTTTTTCTTAGATGCAAGTCTTTCTAGATATTTTGACATCTGTGTCTCAATGTCTTATAAAAAAGTTTTTCTTTTTTTAACTTTGCTTGTTAGATTTAATTAAACAGTAAATCATCAACTCTTTTTTTTTTTTCTTTCCAGGTTACTTTGATGATAGTGAATAAACAGAGGCTTGTTTTGTCTCTGAGAAAATAGGGTCTGGCCTGAATGTTTGAATTGCTTCATTATAAATGAAAATAAGCTTAAAAATTTCCTGGGCACTCTGTTCTCAGTAGTAGAATTTCTAAGAAGAGGGACCTTGTCCATTCTGTCAGACTAAGATGATTGTAAAAAGCTATGGATTTTTTACTAACAAGATTTAATCCTCAAATGTATTTTTGCAGTGTACACTTTGTGATGTTTACCAAAAACTTCACGTTAAAGCAAAACCTTTAATTCTTAATATTTTCTGTATAGAAAATACTTTGTGGCTAGATGAGAAACTGAATTTTCAGTGTGAGGTGTTTTCCAGAAAATGCTCCTGGTTTAGTGGCAGAGACTCTGTACAGCCTGAGAAGGAAGGCATGTGTTTGTGTTACTGCAATTAAAGCTACAGTGGAAAGTGATTGTATAGAAAAAGTATGATGTCTGCTTCTGTAGGTAGGCTGTAATACACCAAATAAATCCATAAATTAATAGGAAGGCTGCTTTGATACCATGGGAGGGGCACTGGTTGCAGCCATGCAGCAGAGTTTGAAGTGCAGCAGAGGTGCTGTGTTCAATTGCAGTGATTTGGCTGCTTCCGAGACCTGCTGAGACAACATGATATCTAAGAACTGACATTCCCAGCCTCAGGTTTTCATTCACCTGTTAAAACACTAGGAATGTGTTTTGGATTGGATGCCTTTCTATGACATGGTGGTTTAGAGCACCTACTGAATTTGTTCTGTTGAGTTTATTAGGTTAAGGTAAGTTTTCCTTTTAAGAAGGTGGACACGAAGCACTTTATTTCTTTGTGTCACTCCTACAACTTGAACCATAACGTTTTTTTCTCTCTTGTTGTAGCTGTAAAGGACCCTACAGCTGTAGAAAGAGCCAATTTATTGAACATGGCTAAACTGAGCATCAAAGGACTCATTGAATCAGCCTTGAGCTTTGGGCGCACTCTGGATTCTGACTACCCACCTTTGCAGCAGTTCTTTGTTGTCATGGAGCACTGCCTGAAGCATGGCCTGAAAGGTGTGGAAATTGGTCTAAACATCCCAAACATGCCATTTTTCTTCCTTTCTTTCTGAAAGTAGATGAAGAAATGTGTAATGTTGCATAAAGAACTGAAAAAAAAAATGTAAATGGTCACATTTTATAATGAATAGTGTAATTATTAATTCTTCACCACATATATTTCCACATTTACCAACTTGTCCTTTTGTACAGCATTTGTTGTAAGTGGTCCAGGGTTTACCAACTGCATGTATGTATGTAGTGTATATTTTTAACTAGACATCCTTTTTATATTAATTTTTTCTAGCATATCAATTTTATATTCACAGCAAAGTAATTTGGAAGTTGGCTTTGGATACTGGTGAGCTGACCAGTGTCTCAGTTAAGAGTTTTCTGAAACTCTGGACTCAGCAGTTAACCCTTTCACCTACCAGATATTATGAAGGAAGCTACTGCAGTAATTTAATTTAATTTAGTTACTTGATTTTTCTTTTCATAGTAAGAAAATCCTTTCTAAGTTACAATAAAACCATCTGGGGTCCTCTGGAACTTGTGGAGAAGTTATATCCAGAAGCTGAGGAAATAGCAGCAAGTGTCAGAGATTTACCTGGCCTTAAGTAAGTAGTATTGGTAAAATGCAGCAGGAAAATAAAGGACCTGATTGAGAATCTGCAGGTGTCTCATGATTTCATTTGGCATTAATCAAGCCTTTGAACTCTGGGGGAGAGCACAGGTGAATGGGAGGTGGATAACAGCAGTGCAGAGCAGGTTGTGTCAGTCACTCTGCAGTCTAGAACTGCAGCAAACATTAGTGAGTGTAGTCAGCAAAGGCTGTATAAAACTAAAGGTGACATACCAAAAAGGAAAGAATTAGGCACCTTCTGAGATTCTTGCCTGCACAGCCCTACTCAGATGTAAATTTATTCTCTTCCCATTCCAGTGCGTTCTGCTTTTGTATTTAGCTTTATGATTGGCCATACATGAAAGCCCAAAAGGGCTTGGTTACACTGATTGGTGTATGGCAGCATAAGGGTTCTAATTTATAGCTTTAGACCTTATCTAAAGCACATAGGCATGTAAATTATTGTTTACTCTTGTGGCAGGCCAGAGGAAGTAATAACCTTTGCCAAGTGTGTTACTCTCTTCCTATCCTAACACAACTTGTGAAGGGTTTTTCATTTATGTGCTTACCACTTGTAAGTATGCAAGCACTAGAAGAGGAAGTTCTAAAGGTCCAGGTGTAATTTGCTGGATATTAGTGTTTGCCAGTTACATATGTCTTCAGCTTTTTTTGCATTGTCTTCCTAAGGTAGCCCTGAATTTGTACACAATCAAAGGTAGGATTGAGTGAGTGTTGGGTAGAGCCAGAGTACGATTGGGAAAGGAGGCTGCCATGGTGGCTAGTGATGGGCATTTGGTTCATTTTCTTGCAGTTCCCCTCAACTCTTAATAAACAAATTACAGAAAGGAGCCTCAACTGTTGCAAACATTCTACTTCAGCAGAAGACTGGACTTACAAGATTATCAGGCTCTTGTGCATTCTATACTCCTGTTTTTCCAGGGTCTGCTCCCAAGCTCAGCTGAGTAGCTGAAAATCTTTGTTATCCCAGAGCTTGGAGTCAAAGCCTAAACATTATGGCTTTCCAGATGGTGGTGCTCAACTAATAGTTTAAAATACCCCTTCAGAAACAGCAATTGCTCCAACTGGTAGACTGATAAGGTGTTAGACCATGATTGAATCGATGTGTCATTAATTTGGGACTGTTTTTCTTCATGCCCTTTGTTTCAGGACACCGCTGGGCCGTGCCCGGGCCTGGTTGCGGTTAGCGCTGATGCAGAAGAAAATGGCCGATTATCTTCGCTGCTTAATCATTCAGAGAGACCTCCTCAGGTAAACAATTCATTAGATTTTGTTTGCAATTTATTTTTAGAGGTTTAGCCTCCTAAAAAATAATCCTGCATTCCCCCACTGTGCAGAATAAGCACTGGAGAGGATGTGACTTCATCCCTACCATGTGTGTGGTTTCCACTGAGCTGCCATTGAAAGGAGGGCTCTTGCTTTGAACTTTGCTTTCACAGTTCTAACACTGGCATTGCTCTCTTCTAGTATAACTTCTCCTGTCTGATAGAGTAATTAAAGCACAAATGGAGAAGGATACTTCTTAATTTCAGTTTTATAAGCTACACATGTTTTTAAGACTGACTTTGTGCCTAGATAACACTGGCATGTCAGGATGTCGTTGGTGTTCAGTGGCTATGGACTTCTCCAGTAAAAAGACAGTTTGTTACATAAAATCTAAAATTTTATTTTAAACATGCAAGGAGAAGCAAGTGCTGATATTCTCTTGTTCAGGGAAGTATTTATATTTTAAAAACCTTTTTAGCATTTCAGCCCTTTATGTTTCTCTTTTATCCATTTAATCTCTTCCTTGGGTTCTTGAATTTCAAGCATGTATTCACTAAATTCCAGGCTTTTTTTTCCCAAAAGGTAATTCTTTTGCCATTCTTCTTTTGCATTGCTTGCAGTGCTTCTTAACAACTTCAGAGTTGTCTGACTCAGTGTGGCCAAACATCCATTTGTTGCAGTATCCTCTTCAAACCCGGCTAATAGCAGGTGCAGGGAAGAGCCTTTTCTTGTCTTTTTTTTTTTGTTTTCTTTTAAAGTCAAAGTAAATCTTGTCACCCTCCCCAGAGTGTCCCGGCCATCTGGAGCCTAAGGCAGTATCCTTGTTTTTAATAGCCTCTGAGACAAACCATGCACTTTGAATTTTTAAATATTCATGAGGTGAAAGTATGGGCAGGCCCAGTTCATCTTTACGGATGCTGTAGTAAGGCTACAATAAGAGAAAATTTAGATGTGTATGTTGCTTTTGATTTATTTACTGGATGTATATTTAATGAGGATACCAGTAAGAGGCAATTTTCTCCTTCGACACAGTGAGTTTTATGAGTATCACGCACTAATGATGGAGGAAGAAGGAGCAGTTATTGTTGGGCTCTTAGTTGGGCTCAATGTGATCGATGCCAACCTGTGTGTGAAGGGAGAAGACCTGGATTCACAAGTAAGTCCAGCCAGGTAAAGGAATGTACAAGAAATCCATGAGAGTTTTCTGTACTTTTCTTTGTGGATTTTGTTACTTTGGAGTGGTGATTTGTTAGAAATCCTGCTAGAGACTGTTCAGGGTCTGATGATCCAGCTCCTGGATCTGTGGGGCTGTTGCCTTTCCCTCATTATCAGCAGGGTCAGACCTTTAAATGGAGATAATGGTCAGAGTGCAAGGGTGAAGTTTTGTGCTTAGTTCTCAAATGGGAGCAGCTGTAGCAAGGCAGAGTTCTTTCCATCTGACTTGTGTGACCCATCCTTTTCCTCTGTGGGACAAGTATAGTTCCATGATCAGTTTACCCTGCTTGGTTCATTTATTATTGTTCTGGGACATCCTAGGAATGATACAGGAATCTGAAACAAAGACTCTCTTATGACCTCATAAGAGGGTGACTACTTTGATTCTGCAAAGCAAGACTTGGAATTCTTCCTGCTTTGAATGGGCTTTGACTTTTAACCCTGATCTTTTCCAAGAAAATATTAACAGATTCTGTTTAAAGGCAGATGCACAGATATTTGTAAATAAATGTAGATTGTGTTCAGCCCTGATTGGTTTTTTCCAGCTTCTTTGTGGAAAAAATTACAGTAGCTTAAGTGGTTATTACTATATTCATATATTTGATGGAAAAACAGTTCCTCTGGGAAAGAGAAGTTACAGCTAATTGGGTGTGTGTGCTTTTGAATCACGTGGTTAACTTGTCCTCAGTTGTTTGTTCTAGTTACTGTGTAGTGTTAGTTTCAGGCACTGATCTTCTGTAAAAGAGGATCTAACATTGACAGGCCTGTAATTACAGAAAACTTATCAACTTGCTCTTAGTGTTGAGAATTAAATATGTGTATTATAGACCACAAAATCTGTTGCTAGCTACACCTCTGTTATCAGTGGGTGGCCTTGCTGCATGAGAGAGAAAACTCAATTTGAGAAGGTAATAGTGGCTGTGCAGATGAGATTCTGATTGCAATGTGTCCGAATTTGACATTTGTAAAATGTCCAGAATAATTCTGTTTGTGAAGAGTAGTATAAAGAAGGCACCTTCTCAGAGAAGCCAGAAGCAGCAGGTTTTATTGAGCAGAAAGGCAAACTTCTGAACCTTGATGGAAGTCAAGGAGCATAGTTTTGGTATGTTAAAAAAATGCTACTCAGTGGTGAAATGTGTTTTTGCAGCCATAATGTATTGAAATAAAGTTTCTTTTATAGATAAAATACCATCTCTAATAAATAAGGTAAAATATTCTGCTTTAATCANAGGTATTTTGCTTTAATCAGAAAAACATGTTTTTAAAAAGCTGTTGGAGCAGTGACTTTTTAGAAAAGACATGGAAAGAACAAACAGGATCCTGACAGGAGAGCATTGTATAAACCAAGTAAATATTAAACTTAGTAAAATCTTGTTTAAAGTGTTATAGTTCAGGTTTTTCAGCTTCTGGCTGAAACTGGATGAATCTTAAAAATGCTGTAACTGAGGTTTTATCAATTGCATATACACAAGGCTGTAAATATCAGCAGCACTTACTTGTATGATATGAAACTGTACCTTTGCTTTCCCCTAGGTTGGGGTGATCGATTTCTCTGTGTATTTGAAGAGTGATGATGACATTGGGGGTAAAGAAAGGTATGCCCTCACAAAATACCTCCTGTTTTCCATGTTAACAAATGATTTCTTGGCTGGGGCCTGTTCTTTTACAAATAAGTCAGGTTCCCTAAAAATGAAATTTTCTGATCCTGAGAAAAATGCCCCAGTGTGTTGTTCTGTTTTATTAGTTAGCTGAAAGAATATTTGCAGTCTGAAGCAAACCTCAGCAGCATCACCTGCTGCCTCCAAGGAGTGGAGTCTTGCCAGGTGGCAGTGAAAAGGAACCTGCAGACCTTTAAGCCCTCAG
Source organism: Promerops cafer (assembly GCA_013398275.1). Taxonomy (NCBI): domain Eukaryota; kingdom Metazoa; phylum Chordata; class Aves; order Passeriformes; family Nectariniidae; genus Promerops; species Promerops cafer. The sequence continues at coordinate 302,902 of VZSE01009159.1, forward strand.
CTTGGGATTTAGTCAGAGTTTCAAAGAACCAGAGTTATGGCAGAGTAAATAAACATCCTTATCCTTAGACTGTGTATGTTATGTTTCATGTAGAGAAATTGTTTGCATTTAAAGCATTGGATTTTTTTTGTGTCTCACTGATATAACAACGTGTGTGTTGTTACCTTCATGATAATGAGATGAAGTTGCTTCCTTTGTTTTTAAAAACACAATTGAGATGGACATTTGCATATGGTAAATATGTATATTTTCAGTCCATAGTTTAGTACATAATTTTGTTAAAGTTCATTTTATTTTGTGCTTGCTTTAGAAATGTACAGATTGCTGCAATATTGGACCAAAAGAATTATGTTGAGGAACTAAACAGGCAACTGAAGTAAGTATTACTTTGAAGTATGGGTGTCAGGCCTGGCCTACAGGTAAATGCCTTTTGTACCACAAAAGAGAGAACTTCAGAGAAAGAGCTGCAAATTCTGTGTTTAGACTGAATTAGTGAGGTGGGAAAAGACTCTCCTGGAGAGCTCAGTGTCAGTTTTCATGCTTTTGGACCATCAAAACCTTTATTCTTCAAAGAAACACAAAACCAACAGGCCAAAGCTGGGGAGGTCCTCATGGTTCATAACTTCACAGGAATGAAAAGCTTGGTCTGGAGTCTGTGTTCTATTTAACAGTTTGCCAAAAGTGGTTTTGAGTGTTCTGGTGAATCCATATGTTTTTATTTCTTTGCCTTTCAGAATATTTTAGTTTGTGGCTTTAATGCCTGGCTGAGTAAGCTCACTGCTTGCTAGAAGCTACTTATATGTGGTAGGTTGAGGTTCCCATTGAAACAATTTTGGAAAGCATTTTCCTCTTACTTTGCTGGATGGATCAAACCTAGTCCACCACTGTGTTTGTTACTGTGCAAATAGAAGAACAGTGATTTAAATTGTCAGAGGAGTATTGTACAAAATTAGTCTGAGGAGCTAAAAAGCTAAAAAACTCCAACAAACCAAAACCAAACAACAAAGCTAGAAAGAATCTTCTGTAGAATCTGTAGCACAGCTGATCTAGATCCTTTTTGAAATGTAATCATCTTTTTAAATTTTTAATGCTGGTAATCTGGATCATTGGTTACTGTAAGGTTCCTGTTGGAGTAAGGATATTCTGCTTTGAAATGGTGTCACTGAGCAGAAACCTTCAACAGCACAGAAAAGCTGAGCACATCAAATATGAACAAAACAAAAGCAAAGGAGGAGAAAGGAGCTATCACAATTAAGAGCAGTAGTGTTTGTGCAATGTCATTATCCAGGTGAGCCTCTGTGTGTTCTTGTACTCTGGTTTATGCATAGAATTTCCTGCCAGATCAGTGATTCAGCAACTCTCCTATTTTATTTCAGTTCAGCTGTTTGTGTTTAGACATCCTAAAATGCATTAATCTCTCTGCCCTGCTGTTCCTAATGAACTGGCAGCTTCTGAGGACACCACAGAGAAATATGTGAAAAAGTAAATGGTGTTACAGAATAAGTTTTCTGTTTCCCTGTGTGTGAAGTGCAGCCTAAAGAAAAGGTGCTTCCTGCAGAAATAGGCAATCAGGTTATAGAAAAGGCCTGGGTGTAGTTTAATACTATAAAAAGCAACAGAGTAATAAAAGGCAATAAAACTCTGGTGAGACTCCTAAATGAAGTCAAAAAGCATCAAGAAAAGAGCCTAAGGACAAATCTCAGAAAATGCAGAGAAACAAATGATTTTATAAAAGAAAAGTATTTTGGAGGAAGAGAATCTGGAGAATGGTTTTGTTCTATAGGGGAGAACTCATTTATCTTTTGGATGCAATATATTTGTGAGGATGAAGGAAAGGGAGAGTGCATGGGAAATTGTAGCCAAGCAGGAGTTCAAGTGACAGGGGTGACGTTGGGAATTGGAAAGAGGTATATAAATGTTGAACAAAGGAGAGTCATTTTCTTATATTTAGGAAAACCTCCAATAATGGGAACAGACCTCACAGCTCTTAACCATTGATCACTGTACCTTGCATTAAAGCTTTTGAGCTTGGTTGAATGAGTTTTGATGTAATCTTGAATACCATTGTTTCTTTTTCCCTTTCAGTAGCACAGTTAGCAGTCTACATGCAAGAGTTGACTCACTGGAGAAATCAAACACTAAATTGATTGAAGAGGTACTTCTTTATTTTAGTAATGTGTAGCATATTATTTTCTCTGAAAGACTGTTTTACTAAATATACTTACATTATTTTAAGCTATGGAAGTTCTGTATCATATATTCAGATACCTTTATTTTGGCCTAAAGCAGAGGGGCAGGAGCTGCAGAGGTTTGAAGTCAGCTTGCCAGGTAACCTCTAGCATCAGTACATAAATTCTGTAGAACATTGCAATTTCCAGCTTTGGACAAATTGAGAAGAGAATCCTTTCTTAATGCACGCTGTCATTCTGATTTGTGCAGATGACTAGTCTAGAATGGATGACACCAGTTGCTACAAAGAGACAGAAAGTAGTTCACCAAGCAATTTCTGTTCCAGTTCTCAGCTTTAGCCAAAGGATTGTTTCTTGCTTGTTTACTGGATGCTTATATACAGCTTTCAGACTTGTCTGGTTCTGGGTTTGTGTTTATAGTTTGTTTATCTGGTTATCTTTGATGCTTGACTAGTTTCCAGTATTTTTAGCTTTATAAGAGAGAGCACCTTTTTTGGTTAATTAAGTGGAAAATGGAAAACTCTAATTCAGCTGCTGAAGGTACAGCTAGCTCACTCTGGGAATCATGTATCCAAACAGAGTGAAAACATTTTTTCTGAGTGTTAATTCTCAGGGTATTCTGGTTCCTTTATAAGCCTTCAGGCCAGCTGTCCACCTGTTTTGGCTTATAATCCTGACATTAAGCTGTATGCTGTAGGGCCCAGTTATAAAGTGTCATCTTTTGTAAATATGTTTGTTTTTAGTGTGGGGGAGGCTTTCTTATGTAAGCTGCTCAGTATGATATATTAAGATGCCCAAAAAAGAAAATGAAAACTGGATGAACTTGAAGCCAAGTGGAAAGAAAAAGCTGAGGATGAGGAAAGAGATCTGAGGGTCTTTAAGTCATAATGGAAGCAATGAAAAGAAAGCATGTTCTTCACCAGACATGAAACAGTGAAGTATCCTGAACATGCTGCTGCTGTGTAATGAAAGTGACTCATTATCAAAACCAGGAGCTTCATGCTTTCTTTAAAAACAACTAATCCTCTGTTCAGCAGAGCAGAGAATGTCTTCTTCTTGCATTAATCAGAACATTTTTTTCTTTATTTCTACTCACAGAAGAGGTCACAGTGCTTTTTTTTGTTCATTTCTTTTCAGTTAGCAATAGCAAAAAACAATATAATTAAACTTCAGGAAGAAAACCATCAATTAAGGAGTGAAAATACTCTGATTTTAATGAAAACACAGCATCATCTAGAGGTATGTTAGTTTTACCACTTTTAATATTGTAACATAACGTGGTTAATTTTTGTTCAAAAGTTTGTACATCTCAACTTCAAGCAAGCTTAACTTGTCCGAATCTGAAACAACTTTTATGAGGGAAAGGACTTATTAAATCTGTGGAGCTTTCTAAATGGCATAAGTAAATGAAAATTCTAGGACACTAGATTGTTTTACAACCATATGCATGTGTAGTGTATTCAAGTGACACCAAAGGAGGACAGTACTGCAGTATAGATGTTTTGCTGGTGTTACTCAGTTCTCATTATCAAACCAATGGCCACAGAGCAGAAACAGCTCTTTCCATATTTGTCCTGTGCTTGGAAGATGTGTTTGTAAGGTTTTCTTCACATTCCCCACGAATGTTAAGTTTATGCCTTTAAACTGCAGAACTTATGATGAAGAAAGACAGAACCTGTGTGTCTTTGTAGGCAGCTAAAGTGGATGTGGAAGCAGAGCTTCAGACGTACAAGCACTCGAGGCAGGGCTTGGATGAGATGTACAGCGAAGCTCGCCGGCAGCTCCGGGAGGAGGCACAGCTGCGGCAGGTCCGTGTTCCTGCCTCTGCAGAGCGCTCACTCTGAATATTTCTACTTCTCTTGGCTTTACATGCTGCCTTTTATTTACTTCAGCAGCCTTTTCTCTAACTGCCTATAATAAAAGGGGAATTTTTACAGAGCATCAGTATTCCTGTAGTAATATTGCTGAAGAACAGTAAAAAAACAATGACATTTTTCTTTGATAAATTTATAGGTAAGCTTTTAGCAATACTGTATGCTCTCTATCTATGCTAAATCCTGTGAAAATACAAATACTTCAGTTCTATTTTTGTAATTAATACTTAGGCAACTCTGTACAACATTGGCAGGGTAATTTCTTATAATATGAGTTGTCTTTGTCCAAAGTTAAAAACCTCATTGGCCAGTTAGTATATGAGTATCACATTTATGGATAATTAGCAAAGGTAAAGAGGGGCAGAATTTCTGAAGTGGTAAAATAGGTGGTGCTGAAGCTCTGTTAGAGTTTCAAAACAGAAACAGAAACAAATAATTCCATAATTATTTAAATTCTTTATGTTGCTTTGTGCTTGTGTTTTACAGGATATGGAGAATGAGCTAGTAGTTCAAGTTAGCATGAAACATGAGATAGAGCTTGCCATGAAGTTGCTGGAGAAGGATATCCACGAGAAGCAGGACACCCTCATCGGCCTGCGGCAGCAGCTTGATGAAGTTAAAGCAATTAACATGGAAATGTACCAAAAGCTGCAGGTAAAGGGACAATCTGCTGTGAAACTGCTGGAAGGATCACAGAGAGAGAAATGCATTATTGCCATTCTGGTCAGTTGAGTGCTGCTGTTTCCTGGAGTTTTGGTTTCCTTGTGCTTCTTAGGTCAGCTTGACATTTTGGAACATTACCTATGTAAACATGGTTTCATACAAAGAAGTTCTTAAGGCAGTCACTTACTGGGTTTTGGGAAGAAAAGAGCATGAGGATAAGATCATGGTCTAATAATATCCTGTGTGAAATAGAGGGAGTAATAGTGTACTGTAACCAGGACTTTTTTTTGGCCTTTGTTGTATAAAAAAACCCAGAAGAATGTAGGCACATAGTGAGGAGTTGAAGAGAAGCCCTGATCTTCCAAAGTAGGGAAAGGAAGACAAGAATATGTTAAATGGAAAAAGCTAATTGCAGTTTCAGGTTTATCTTTAAATCTATTAACAAATTAAGAAAATCTCTTAACAATGAAATGCCTTTTTTGGGAGAATATGGATCTCAGGGACCCCAAATGCAGTTAACAAATTACCAAATACCAGTGAATTATTTATGCAAAACATTAATTTGATTTAGGGAATAAATTATGAAAACCAGCACAAGAAACCAATCAAATCTGTGGCAGAATGAGGGGAAAAAGATTAGGATGCTGCAGAGAGATAACTGAAGTGATGGACAAAGGATTCTACTTTCCCATCTGCAAATGTGAGGAAACTGGACCAGAGAATGAGAAATATAAATAGAGCTGGAGAGAAAAATAAGATAATGTTCTCCAGTGTTAGGATCTGAGGGGGGGCTGATTTGTAGGAGAATCTTGGTGATTTTCTGGACTAAGCTCTTTGCTTTTCACTGGTAAGGTTCTAATGGGCTACTTGGTCAGTGAATTTAAGTTAACTTCTAAAGTGATTAACTAAGGAAGGAAATCAAAGGGGACCATTTATACTTATGAAATATTAAACAGCATCTACACTTGCAAAGTAGAAAACAACAACTTTTCTTGGCATAAGATTTTACATACTGTCCTCTAGGGTTTTTAGAAAGCAATCCTTAAAGAGAATCAAAACTTGAAGCCATTTTTGCCATTTGCCCCTTTAGATACTGAAGAAAAAGTCCCCACAAGGTAATGGTGCAATTATACCAATTTCAGCTTTAACCTCCTTTGTAACACAGGTTTCTGAAGAGGCTATGAAAGAAAAGAATGAAATAATTAGTCGATTAGAGGATAAGACCAATCAAATTAATGCAACTATGAAACAACTAGAACAAAGGTACAGCCCCATCTTTGTTTCTCTTCATTCACAACTCCACCCCCTTACATCTTACTGCATTCCTACAGTTGCCATTGAAATGTAATTTTCAGCTAGAATATTTAAACCAAACCTTCCTGAAACTTCTAATTAGTGCTTTGCTGTTGGACTGTTTTTTTCTGTTTGACAAACACGCTCACTTTAAATACAAACTTAATCTTTCAGTTTTCTTCCTCTACCATCTTTCTTCTGGTCCTAGGTTTTTATGCTGATATCAAAAGTCATTCTTTCAGTTGTTTCAAAATCCTGATTCCTTATTGCCTACTTTTTTTTCCCCACCTGAATGAAATGCAATAGAAACTGAAGCATTAATCTTGCTTATACTTAAGCATAAGCTTAATATAAACATTAATGCCTTCAAGGATCACTGGTTGTTTGCTGAAGCTGTTATAATTGTTGTCCATTGCTTTGGAAGTGCCATTATTTTCAACGACTTAATGAGTTTTCACGCTGAAAGGTTGAAAAGTGAAAGACTAAAATTCCAGAATGTAAATTTACATTATGGTTAGACTGCATGTACTACATAATATTAAGATGTGATTCACGTGTTTTAATTTAGTGGCCTTATATGCAACATTGATCTTTCTAATTGTAAAATATAACATATCCATAAGCCCTGTCATGTTGGTGTTTGACATGTCTTTTTTTTCATTTAAATCTGATTATGAAAAAAATGCTTATGTATTAAAAAAATTAGTGACATGAATATTCTTTTATTGACATCCTTTTTCCCTCTTTTTTCTTTTTCTTTTTATCCTTTTATCCCAATTTTTGTTTTACTGTTTTGCTGCCTTCATCTGTCTTTGATTTTTGTCCACTGCATTCATGAAGTGACAAAGATCTGTTAACTCAAACTAGGACTATTGCAATGTCATTCGTCAAATGTGCCAGCAATGAGGCTCAGCACCAGTATAAACTTGTCAAGGATATATCATTCTGAAAGCTCCTCCAGATCTCTTGTGTTGAAATAATTGCTGACAAAATAGGACTTCAGAATTTTCCAATTAAAACTTGAAAGTGGTATTAGAAATCCTGCACTGTAACTGATCGTAGCTGGGTTCTGTTTTGTTTTCTGAAAGAACATCATCTCCGATCTCACTTTACCCCTCCTAAAAAAACAAAAAGAAAAAAAAAGTAAATTACTGCACTATTATTAAGCAAATGTAAGCTAGTTTTCTAATGCTATTGAATCACTTCTTTGTCAAATTTTATTTCAAGAGGTTAGATATCTTTACTTTGACTGAATGTTTTTATGACACTTGTTTCTAATTAGTGATTTTTCCAGTTCTTTGGTACTAAGAGATTTAAAAAGTAGCCCTTCTGGCTAATACTTCCTTTCTCCCCTGCCTGTTCCTTTCACTTTGAGGCTGTATTTATCCCAAAAGCACGCTCTCTGTTGGTTTTTGTGGTTGTGACTAGCACGGTTTTCTTAAACAGAGTGGCAGGAGTTTGAGGGAGGGAGCTGAGCTCCCTCAGAAGGATGGATGTGAGAAAAGAGGGTGGTGCCAACATCTGTGTCCTGTGTGTGCAGTGAAGGAATGCCAGCCTTTGGGCATCCAACATCAGCTTCCACCTCCCGATGTCATGTGGGGTAAAATATTCTCATGGAGTGAAAATGTGTTTGGAGCCTGATTCGTGGGGGACTCCAGACAGAGACAGACTGCTGCAGCAGATTCTGTAGCTGTGACTGCTGCCTAGCACAGCTGCCCTGGGAGGTGGAGAGTGAGTAGGATTTACAATTAGGGCCCAGATCCTGAACCTGCCTAACCTGTTTGTCTGCTGAGGACCTTTCCTGGCTGTGTCTGCCCTGAGATCAGCACCTGTGGTCACGCCCAAACCCTTTCCCTCCCTCCACCCATCATTAGGCAGCTTTTACAGCTCCTGTTTCTGCTGTGAGCTGCTGCTTGCCTGCACTGCAGAAAGAAGAGTTTAGGCTGCTGACTGCCCTTAATACACTCCCTGATGTTTGCTCTGAAGTTTGTAGTGGAAGTTGACTGGGAAGATGATCTTAGAGTTTTGCAGCAGAAGGGGATGTGTTTGAAGAAGTGGAGCTAGGATGCAATAATACAAAAAGGGTTTCTACTGCATGGCTATGTACTAGCTTATTCCTTGGTTTGGAGGCAGAAAGAGCCTTTAACATGAGCTGACTACTGAAAAATAACTATCTTCCATCTTCAAAGAAAACCCAGACCGGAAACACTGACTAGAACAACAGGAAGACCATGGCAGAAATGGGAGCCTTATTCACCTCACTGTCATCTATGCACACAAGCATCTGCTCCAGTATCATCTGAATGCCAAATGCAGCTGCAAACTGCAGCCAGCTCAGCATCTGCCTGAATTTCAGCAATGCAGCCAGCCCTGGTGCTGAGCTGGGGATGATGCTGCAGCTTTTGGGTAGCAAGCTCCCTTTCTGCCTTACTTGTGGGAACAACTCTGTAATTGATTTTGTGATTTAGGGGAGGGTTTAACATGCTTTTGTGTTGGTGTCTTGTGTAGCTTCGGTCAGCTTCTGCTCTGGGGAGGGACCTGCTTTTTACCAATATTCTCCTTCCCATGGCTTGGCCCTCTGTGCACTACCAGTGCAAATGTGACTGGGAGCATTCTTCAAGCCCTTGGGACAGTTGAGTGAGATCATGCACCCTCCATAAGGCAGTTTAATTCCAGCCTTGTTCGCTTGTTCACCGGCAGCTTTCGGAAACTCCCTCTGGTGCAACTTCATCAGCAGAAGCACAAATACAGACATACTGCTGACACATCTTCTTTTTAGCTGACACTGGGAGTTGGGATTTGCTCTGTGTTCAGTGAGCTGCTGGGAAATGAGAAGTCAGCCATCTCACTGATCTCTCCCACCACTTACCTGAGAGGCCCTTGAGAGTTTTCCAGAGCACGGTGCGTCAGGTGGGGACACTCACTGGGATTTTACAGGTGCTTCTATTCTCCAGACAGGTGTAACCATGGTAGTGCACAAGTGCCCTTTTAGTACATTTACTTTTGTCACAATACATCCACCAGAGAGGAACCACAGTGAACTAATGCATTCCAAAGGGAGTGCCAGCTGAACAAACCTGGAATTCGGAAAGAAAAGATTAAATCAAATAACAATCCCTCATTTCTTGATTAATAATTTTCATTTGTCTATAGTATGGAGCTATTTTAACTAGTATAAGAATGCATTATTTTTAATACAGACTATTTAAATGAATTATGATGTAGTTGAGGTAGTTCTATAAATGTAGTGGGACCTGTCAGGGTGTATTTTGTTGTATTAGGCTAGTCAAGTTTTTTGCTGTCTGATTGCAGTGCTCTGTATGCAACCTTATGCCTTGGTTGTTTTGAGCTGCTTTTGCACAACACATGCTCTGCCCTGTCTTAATGGGTGATTATTGCAAGCCAAGAATTTACCTGGGGGAAAAAAAAGCTTCAGAAATAACACATGAACGTATGCTAAAGGAAAAAGAAAAGCTTCGATTCTAAAATATGTACCATGCTTTGGCACCTGTTATTCATGAGCATAAAATAAAACAATTACTTACAGTGATTACTCTCTTACTGTATGCAAACCCAGGAGCTAAGTTCTCTAGGCATTGTATGGATTTCTCGTTTGAGTTTGTGAGTTTCCCCCAAACTTTGTTTTTATTTAGAAATGTTTCTATTTCCCCATTTTTCTTTTATTTGTCTTCTTCACCCTCTACACCCTAGTTCTAGCTTCAGTTTTACCCAAAGTTGATTTGAATTACACCAGATTGCAGCAAGCAGAGAAGGCTCAAATGGAGGCTGAGGCTGAGGATGAGAAACTTAAACAGGAATATGTGAATAAATCTGAAAGCCTGCAGAAAGAATTCTCCCAGAAGGAGAAACAGCTGTGAGTATTTCTCTCCTGTTTGGAAAAATGCATGGCAGTAAACATTCTACATTGCAATATGTCCTCTGTCCTAATACAGGCAGCTTGTTGTTAAATGGTTTTGAACAGAATGTAAATACTAAAGATCTTCATGTCAGGTACTGGCAAGGCAGAAGAAAATATGTCTTTCCAAGGAAGCCAAGCTGGCTTTGAGTGCCTCTAAAATGACATACAGCTTGAAAGGAAGGGGAAAACCAGCATTATTTCTTGGCTAGAAGTGCCAGCTTAATTCAGGAGGAAATTATCCTAAGTGGGGGAAAATAGATAGTGGAGTAGTGGTAAAACACACTTTTAACAAAGCCCATGGGTATGGAGTAGTTTAAACTTAAACTGAAATGGCACAACAATAGTTTGATTGATCCAGCTTAGGGATGAGGTAAAAGTGGTTTAACTACCACTGCACAGGAAATAAAAAGTGAAAATCCAGTGGAGTCATAAAAGCTAATATAAAAACCAACCCTCTAGTCTTTCTCCTATGACATCCTTCAGTACTAATTCAAATCAGTCCATAATGTTAGAAGCTCAGGTAAGGACAGGTGCTTTCCCTCTTTGGGAAGGTAAAACATCAGTTATTTAAGTAAATCTTTGGCACAAAGACTGGGGCTTAAAAATTAGTGATTTCCAGTCCAGTTATTAGCCCTCCCCTGCCTCTCTCAGAACTCTGAATGTCAATCCACTTGTTCAACTGTCATGACAAATGTTCACTTTACTACCACAGTCACCTCTGCAGATTTGGGCAAAAGAACAGTTCAGACCTTAGAATTCTGCAATTCTGAAACCTCCAGGTCATGTTCACTTCTTTTCCAGCCAGATGCTGAGGTAGTGTCCCAAAATGTAAGTCTTTCCTTTAAAAGTGGGTTTGGTTTTAAAACAGGAAAATTAATGTGGATGTAGGTTCTCCCATCAAAAGACCTTGCATGAATACTCTCAGATTTTTTTTCCTCTTTTCCTGTGTTGGTACAGTTTAGATCTAGAGGGTTGAAAAATGTGCTTCCACCCTTTGGTTTCTCCATAGCATTCTAAACACCAACTCTTCCATGAAACCAATAGTAAAATTCCAGCTAGAATGGGTCTTCTATCACAGTAGCCCCAATTCCTCTAACTGAATTCAGTTAAGCCAATAAAATTATCCCTCTTTATGCTGAACCTCAGCTGTGTAGAAAGCTCAATAAAAATAGTAATTTAAAGTCCTTCCTCCTTTATTTTCAGTTCTGTTCAAAATGCCATAAACCTTAGTCTAAAATAGAAGATTCACATCTAAGGGTGTAAAATTAAATAACTTCTATGGTGTCAGGGATACCTGCAGTGATTGTCTGCATCACCAATGACACTGTGGCTGGTTGGTTTGGTTTATTTTAGAAACAAGCTGTATAAAGTTAAGGGGCTTTGCCTTATGCATGTTTTAAAAATACTTCAGAATTTTGTGGTTAAGTCTTCTCATACTCATTTATTTCAAAGGTCAGCTCTTCAAAATTATGCCATATTCCTGGTTCTTTAAATAAACTTACTTTGAAAAGCATTTTCTAAGTGACAGTGCTTTTTTTATTACACTGATACCTAAAATACCATTCTATTTACACATTATTTCTGTTTTAGAAAACATGTAAGTTAATTGTTCATTATGGTAATAGTCTATTGCACCTAGAAATAAACTCAGTTTTGTTTTTAGAAGTGATACTGTTGTGCACAGTGATTTTTGTTTTGTTTTCCCTGTTCTAGGCTTCAGCTGGAAACAGATTTGAAGATAGAAAAAGAGTGGCGGCAAACCCTAGAGGATGATCTTCAGAAGGAAAAGGAAACTGTATCTCATCTGAGAACAGAGACCCAAGAAATAGTTAACCTTAAGAAAGTAAATTCTGCAGCAAATTTTGACTAGTAATTTAGAAATTGACTGTAATGTTATTTATGGGCTTAGGCGTGGTATTTTAAAGAATTTCTGCAAATATATAAGAAAGATTACATTAATGTATTGTCACAAATAGAATGAGGAAAAAAATGGGCTTTTCACTCCCCATTTAGTCCTCAGATCAGAGTTCAGTACTTTGGATAAGGATAAACTAAAGCCTTGTTTTCCCTTCTCAGTTGTGTTGAAGGCTCTGTCTTCTCACTGTAGGCCGGACCCGTGGCTCTCTAGTGCTCTTGGGCTCTCCAGTCAATCAGGTTTATTTTCTCCCTGGAGTGGGCTACAGAAGCAGCAATGTTTCTTTCTCTCTTGGGGTCTAAGAGAGTTTAATCCTGAGCAGTTGCTGTTCAGGTTGCATTTGGAGGGAGTGTGAGGGCTCACTCATGCACTTGGCTTTCTCAGCAAGATCAGCTTCAGTAGGAGCAGCTTTTTAGGCAGTAGGGCAAGCACAATTTGAGAATAATTTGGTTTCATTTTATTTTGCTTGTTTTGTTTTAAGGAGTTCCTTAAACTTCAGGAGAAGAACAAGCAGCTGAAAAGCATATGTGAGGACCAAGAAGCTGCTCTCCAAGAACTGGCATCCAAGCTGAGCGAGTAATTTTATTATTCATAATGACATATATATATTATTTTTGTCATATACACTTGAATTAAGAAAAATAGTGGGACAGTGGTAATGTATATTAGACAGTATATGACAATATTATTATTATTATTTTGATAACTAACCCGTTATCAGAAGTCAATGTGTTTAGTTAGGTCAGGCCTGTTAATTTTTATTTTTGGCTGCTGGAATGGCTGTGAGCTCCTGGGTAATGACAGTGCTGTGAACAGAAAATCCTGGTTTGAAGGGCATTAGGCTTTGTTCTGCAGGAGAACAGCTGCCTGGCTTGCCAGTTGTGGCATTCCCAGAGGAGCCTCAAGGAGAAGGTAGCAGCTCTGGCTCCAGCAGGGCAGTGCTGCTCTTCTTGAGCCCCAGCCAGACACGCAGCCCCACCCAGCTGCTCACTCACTTCCCCACCACTGAGATCAGGGAGAGAACTGGAAAGGTAGGAGCTGGAAAACTCACTAAGGGTTGAGATAAAGACAGTTTAGTAGAGAAAAGAAAAGCCACAGATGCAAGCAAAGCAAAACAAGGAATGAATTCACAGCTTCCCATGGTTGGGCAGGTGTTCAACCACCCCCAGACAGCAGGGCCCCATCACGTGGACTGGTGCCTTGGCAAGGCAAAGCTCCATCACTCCAAATGTCCCCCTTCCTTCTTTCCCCCACTTTACATACTGAGCATGATGCCATTGGTCTGGAATATCCCTGGGGTCCCCTGTCCTGGCCGTGTCCCCTCCCTTCCCACCACCCCCAGTCTCCTCCCCAGCGTGGCCCTACGGGGAGCAGGAAAGGCCTTGGCTCTGTGTGAACCCTGCTCAGCAGTAACAGCAACATCTCTGTGTTATCAGCCTGTGTTCAGCACAAACCAAAACACAGCCCCTGCAGCCCCTGGGAAGGAGATCAGCTCCACCCCAGGCAGAACCAGCACAGCTGCAGAGGCTGGAAGGGGTCACCTGGCCAGCAGCACCCTCCTCATTGTTGTGTGCTGTTGGAGCTTCATTCAGTGATCTCTGTCTTCGCAGTCGTTTTGCTGTGGTTTGTGTGGCCTTTGATGCCCTAGAGAATAACTCTGTGTGTGTCTCCTGTGACCCAGTTCTCAGTGGGTTGGCACTGGATGGCTGTGGGGAGGCTGCTTCCTCCAAAATGACATAATGTGGTCTTGTACTCTTGTTCAGAGGAGTTGGCTTAAAATTTTTTAGGTACCTAAACCAGCTTTTTAAACTGTTGGAGCATAACTGACCATGTAGAAGTTTGAAGTAGCATTATCTTATTCTTCAGATCAAAGCTGAAAATAGAAGATATAAAGGAAGCGAACAAGGCATTGCAGGTCAGTAGCATTTTGAGAAAATAAACTCCTTTTGAAACTGTTCTTTTGGAAATCTTTCATAAGTATGAGAAGAATTCTCTCCAACAGCAACTACTCCAGAGAGACTCACGGTATGATTTCCTCCAGTGGGACAGAACCACAGACTCCCTGTAACCCCCTGAAAAAAATCCATTTGCTTTTGATTTCCCTTGTTTGATGCACAGCTGTGCATTTTGGCCCTTTTCTTGCAATGGTACACACCCTTCTATAATTTACAGAGTGTATCTGGGACAGAATGTGAAGCCAGCTGAGCTTAAACTGCATAGTACTTCTCAGTGATCAATAAATATTTGATCATCCTAGGAAATAAGTAAACTTGTAGCACCAAAGCTGCTAAAATATGATGTGTAATGTCAGCAGGTTTGGGACTTTCTTAAAGACAGCCAGGAGCCCTTGAGAGCAGAGATTTTGTCTGCACATGTTTGGTCATCTGGTGTGTCACCTGGCATATTACTGCAGTCCAGGTAAAAAATGTCTGAAATGGTTGAGCAGACTTCTGGGTTTACTGAGTGGTTTAAACAGAAGGAAATTGATAATTCTTGATACTGTCCTGTTTTTTTTTGCTTCCCTGCATCTTGAGGACTGTTCCCATGTGATGAGCAGGGACATTGGCTTCACTCTGAGGCTTGGATGCCTTTCTGCTCTTCCTGCTGAGCCATTGCCCAGCTTTACCACCTTGAGCATGTTCTCCCTGCACCTATGCTCTGTCTTGTCCCCTGAGGTTTTGCAGTGTTTTGGAACAGTCCTGTGCTGCTTTAGAGTGTGTGACATTACACTGGTCCCAGGGCACTGAGCATTCAGGCAGTGAATGTTCTGCTCTTGATTTGTCTTGTCCCCTGTAGCCCAAAGTTTAACTTCATCAGATACATATAATTATGATAATTTTTTCTCCAGGGTCAGGTTTGGTTGAAGGACAAAGAAGCCACTCATTGCAAGCTATGTGAAAAGGAATTTTCGCTTTCCAAAAGGAAGGTAAAACTTCAAGATTTCTCCCAATGTGTTTACAAATATTATGTGATTATTATTACAAGTATGATGTAAATATCAATTATCTTTGAGGTGTGGCATGAAATGTCAATGATCTGGTGAATGCAGAGTTATTTTTGAGATTTTTTTTTAGTTCTTTGATACATACAATGCAGCTGGGCTCTAATTTCAGAAGAAACAGTGTCATGGTGAAGTTCCACAAAGCAACTTAGTTAAAAATTACTTAACTACTTTGTGGAATTTTTATCTCAAACTCTTATCAGCTCTCGCACTGTTAGAATTTAACATGTGTAGAAGTCTTTTTATGGCATTTTTTATATACCAGAGTAAGAAAATATGAGTTTGTCATTTTACAGTAAAATGTGACATTTATTTCCATTCTTCATTAATGTGTGCAGGAAGTTTTCTTTACCTTTTTATGTTAAATCTCAATTAGCTACCTGACAGAAGCATCCAGTGTTTTGGATATCATTGCTCATGCTGTATTTTTCTATAGCAGAACACATTCTTAATCCAGAGTTAGAATGAAATCTTCAAAGCATATATATATATATACATCATTTGTGTAGGACTGCATCATAGTTTGGGATGTAGATGAATTATCTTTTGCAAACTGACTCCAAGAAGTGAAAGGAACTACGTTTTGGATTGCTCTGTGTGTATTGTTTGTTGGTATCTAATTACCAAGTACGTTTCCATTGTAAATGTAAATTTTTAATCTTCTACCCATGATTTAGCACCACTGTAGGAACTGTGGGGAGATCTTCTGCAATGCCTGTTCTGACAATGAACTGCCTCTGCCCTCTTCACCAAAGCCTGTCCGGGTCTGTGATTCCTGCCATGCAATACTTATACAGAGGTGCTCTTCTAACGTGCCATAAGATATTTATTAATTCTGGTGTTTAGCTCATCCTGTAAAAACCACAAGAAGAAAAGAATGTACAGCAGAGTTTCTAGACTTTTGGGTAAACGGTGTAGAGTTGCAATTTCAAGGTGCTGTGGATGAGTTACTTCTCTGCTTCCTCTTGAAACAAATGGAGACAATGGGACTTGAATGTAGAAAATGCACATCGAAAAAGAAAAAAGATGGGGTCTTCCAAATGGCTCAGCAGCTTTTTTGGGAGGAAGCAGGGCAGTTTATACAGGAGATTCAGTATTAATTTGTATTGGATGAGTATTTCAGTTGTTAGGATGGTCTGGAGAAAGGTGATACTCTTACAGGCTGATATGCCACAAGTCCAACCTAATTCTGCCAGAGAGTGTGCCTGTGATAGGCTGTTGTGAAGCAAAACCATGCAGTAGCTGGTTTTAAATTGTACTGGAGAAAAGTATGGCAATTAATGCAGTGGTCTGAGAAGTTATTGCCAAATACCGTGTGTTCATTTACTTCCTCTTCATTAGCAGGATTTGATACATCCAAGAATATTGCACTGGCAGCTGTTCTGTGCAGTCCCAGGTGTAAGGGGAGCTTTGGCCAGCCAGGGAACAAACAGTGCCTCGGGGCACTTGCTGAAGGAAGGTGTGTTTTGCTGAATGATTTTTTCACATGAACTATTAATTTGATATATCTGTGTTTCCAAAGAGAGCTGTTCACCACAGACCTCTTGTCTGACATTGTCTGTAACCTTGAACAAGTCTCTGCAGTATTTTCATGCAAGTCATGCTCTCAAACTTGTACGTGTAGTCACTGCATAGCTCTAGAAACCAGCTAGAAAGACAGGGATTAAATACTGGGGATCACATCCTTTCTGTCTTGGACAGGGAGATTCTTCCTTATTTTGTCACCATCTTTCTCAGTCTTTCAGAGCTGGTTCCTAAACTTCATTTTTTGCAGAGCACTTTTGAGCCCTTCTGAGTCCAGCCACTCTTGTCACTGATGGTAGCTTTTGCTGGAACACAAGATCCTTCTTCTTTCCATAGGCAAACAGAAATAATATCCTTTGATAAATTGCCCTCACTTCCACCTCACTGCACTGCACCCTCTTCCCTTTAGCCACCCCTGGCACGGGCTCCAGCCCCGCACCCTCCACGCTCCAGAATCACCAGCCCCTAGTTCCTTCAGCCGTGGGCTTGGAGCAGCATTGCTGACAGCAGAAGGGAGGCTGCAAACAGGTCTTTTAGTTGTCCTTGCACTTTGTTTAGCTTGGCTTTGTCTCTGAGGATAGGGGTTTAGTGAATATCCTAAAAGCTAACATAGCTATTCTTTTTAACGCCTCAGTGTAGTTGCTTATGTAGCTTTTGTAAAGAAAAATGTTTTTAAAATGACCTGATGTAACATTTTGTAAAATACCACACAAATACTTGTAAATCTGTAAATGACTTTTGGAAAAAAATAAATTTAAGTTATCTGAGAATAATGTCACTTAATTTAAATTTGTAATTCAGAGCATTTTATTTTATTATGACTTGTGCAAGTTGCTTAGAAAGCCTTTGCCTGTGCTGGGGAGTGGGGTACCCTGCTGAAGACACAATTAGGTGCTGCTCATGTGCTTCCTGAGAGTCTTCCAGGTGGGCTTTACGTGGGACAGCATGGAGGCAGCAGGGCTTGATGCAGGATAGAGATGGTAGGATAAAGCTAAAGCAGTACAGATTAATAAGTAACTTGTCAAAAGGGATGCAACTAAACAGAAATAATTTAAAATAGGCAATCTTTAAAGAATATAGTGCATTTCCATAATGTGCAATAAAATAATTTGTTACTTAACTGCCATCTTTTCCTCCCCGCTGTGCTGTCCTATTTGCATAGGATAAGTGTATAATTCTTCAGATTGCTATTACTGACTGCAGGTAAGATTTCTGCCTTGAACAAAATGAATGTTGGCTGTTCCATATGGTTTAATTTCCCTTGGCATCAAACTACATACCTGGCCTGCTTTTAAGGTTTTTGTACACCAGTGTGACTAATGCTGTATCTTTCTGTAAAACCCTGCTCTTGGTTCTAAATGCTTCTCACACAGAGGAGAGCACAGGAAGAGCTACGGGGTACCCACGAGAACCTGGAACTGTTCAGGCAGGATCAGAGGAGCATTTTCTTCCCCCTGGGAAATGAAGCGACTTCGGCCTTTCTGCTCTGGGGGCGTTAGCAAGCCCCGATGTTCCTGGTGCTCCCCCCCGGCGCAGCGCTCAGGCGCTGAGCCCCCGCCCCAACAAGGCCTCACTGCCCGCGTTCGCCCCGCCTGCCCGGGAGCCACGGGAACGCCCGGCCCCTCCTGGCAGCCCTCCCGTGGCCGCCGCACCGGCGCTGCCCGGCAGGAACCGGGGCTGCAGCTCCCAGGGCTGGCCGGAGCCGAGGCTGCAGTACACGGCCATGAAACTGCACCGGCCTCGCGGACCGGGCACAGCTCTGCTCGCGGCTCCCAGGAACGACCCCTCTGCCGTTTCAGTGCTGCGGGCTCTGGGCTGAACGCTGCTCTCCTTGCAGGGGGAAGGGACAGGACAGGCACAAGGGACTGGCTGTCCTGCACAGTGCAGTTGCGCTGGACTCTGCAGATTGCCTGGCTGTACTCGAAGCACAACCCCAGCCCGCTCTCCAAAGGTGAGTCCCGGGCAGGTGTCAGGGCTCCTTCTCCCAGGATGGAAGCCCGGGTGTTCCCGAGGGAGGAAGTGCTGCGGAGCTGCAGGATTTAGCGCTCTGCTGTGCCCGCGGTAACCACAGGCTTCCTGCAAGTGCGCCTTCCCTCCACCTTACTCTGAGGTACTTTTCCTGCAATCGAATTAACTCTGGTGCTACCACAGCTGCTTGGGAAACACCTCAGCTTTTCTGGCAACAGACCAGGAACCCCCTATTTCTGCAGAGCAGCAATGGTTCAAATGGTTAAGAACTCATTTTCCCTCCCCTTCCTAGCCAACACTGCTCCAGTGCTTGGAGAGCTTCCTGTGCCAGTTACCCTTTTCAGCTCTTCCAGTCCCTTTGACACCCAAACACGTTCTCTGGTGAAATAAACTCCATTCTCCTCTCTCCCACAAGAAGACATTTATTACAGATATAACACAGTACTAGCAAAACAGGTGACAGACTTGCAATACCCAAGATCACATTTGACATTTTAAGGGAGGCATTGAGGACAAAGCAGTTAATTTGGGAGATCACACTGGCTCAGAAGAATAAATACCTTTTTCCATTACACATCAGGTATGTTAAGTGTCTTCAAACAGTAAGTTTCTTACATATCTTACATGTCACAAATGCACAAAAAGTTTTATCAATGTGTTCGGGTTGTGTGTTACTGAAAAAGTATTGGGCCTATAGATATTTTGGAGATCTTGGCTTCTAATGAGCTCCTGTGTAGAATGGCTTGGCAAACTTTGAACAAATACAGACAAATCAGCTCTGTGCAGTGAAAAAAAACGCTGAACTGTGTTTAAATACAACAAATTCAAGAAAGAAAAGAAGTAACTTGCTTCCAAATCCCCCACTCTTCCTAAAAGCATGTTTGTGAAAAAAATACTAAGTAGAAAGTGTCAAATGAACTAGTATTTGACCTATGTCATGTTAGCTAAAAGCTGTGCTAGTGTTTCAGTTAGGTTTGCAGGTTACACGTGTGAAATGCAGGCTCTAGAGCACTACAGCAAGGCGTGGAAATAAACGTGGCTGCTTGGTGTTGTGGAGGCAGAAACGGGGTGCTGCTCCTGTACAGAGGTGTGCATTTGCTGGGGGGTGCTGGCAGCAGGAGGAAGAAGCGAGAACAATGACTGAGCCTCCACAGCTTTATGCTGTGGTGCAGTTACTACGTACAACTTATCAAAAGGGTTTAGGAAAGTAATTATCCAAATAAACTAACCTATTCATCTACCCTTCTCCCCTTAAACAAGTGAATGTTTAAATTTGTTCACTAGACCAAGATTACATAGAACTGAATCATAGGTGTTCATAGGAGTTACAGTACAACCACCTTTATGGAACCATAGTACAACATTTTAAACCGACTGTAGTCCTGAATATGTAATACATCCTTAGGAGTAACTAGTATAAAAAGTATCAACATCAGTGGTTTGAATATAAAAATTTATTTAAAGTCAGAGTATGCAACAAATAAAACCTACAGAAAACAGATTTTCCCATCACAATCTGTTGCTTACCAAATAATATTGTGAAAACACATTCCTTCAGTCATTATAAAGTTCTTAAAATACAAAAGAAATTAAATTTTGTAAGAAAGTCTAGTAGACCAGAGACTGTTTCTTCCAAGGTGTTTTGCAGAAGGCTATCCTTCAATACATCCCACGCCATCCTCCTCCACCCATACTGCCTTGCCCATAGTATCCTCCACTATTTCCACTGCCACGACCTGCAAACAATTGACACAAGGTCACGCATACATACCTTAAAAAAAGAAAAAATGGGATGGGTAATACAGAACAATTGGTTGAAGATGACAGCTTACACTACCAAGACTCCAGCACTATGGCTCTTAACCAGCATTTGCTGCAGTAGCACAATGTGTAAAGCCCCCAGAGATTTAGTTTCAAAAAACCACTGCCCCATTTTCCCTTCTCCCAGCCCAAAGCCCACCACCCTTGCCTCCTCTCTGTCAGCAGACATTCACACTTCGCCCCGAACATTTAGAAGAGAACTTGTACTTACTATATCCGCCCAAGCCATCAGGAGTTCCGTATCCACCACTGTAATTGCTACCCATTCCCATTCTACCAACAGAGCCGTAACCTTGATCTGCAAAGCCAAAAGTGCAACATTACAAGCTTGGAACTCACTGGACTTGGCAAAGCATCAGCTGAATGTGTAATTGATGCATACCCATTCCATCTCTGCCATAGCCTCCCATTCCAGAGCCACCTCCAGCAGTGGAATTCAGGAATAGTTCAATATATCGATGCTCTGTAAGAAGCAAAAACGCCTCAGTTTGTATTTTGTTACCCAGACCAGAAGCAGAGATACAAAGCATCCCCCCCACCACCCTTACAGGCAGCAGTCTACAAAGGAGTGAGTTTGCAAGGTGGTAAATTGGGAAAACCTTGGGATGGATCTGCTGCTCACAGCCCTGCTAGAGCCTGGCCAAGTGGCAGCGCAAGGGAACGCGACACTCACGCATGTGATTCTTATCCTTGGACATGGCAGCTACTGCATCCTCATGTGTTACAAATTCCACATCTGCCTCTCCTGTAGCTCTTCCATCTGCTCCAATATCAATGTGAACTCTTATAGGGTTCAATGGTGAGAAAAACTAGAGAAAAAACAAATTGAAAACCAAATCATGTTAATGCAGAATTCAAGCCAGGTACTTTTTCTGCATTCCCACGGTTAGTGGTGCACCGCTTTAATTCAATGTCATCCTACCACATAAATGTAACTACTCCTTTCTCAGGTAGTACTTAGTGGTTGAGGGACATTCAACATCAGGTCAACCTATGTTTACAACCCATTGTTACCATACAGCTTGGAGAGCTGCAGCTACACAGCCTGAGGAGCTTGCTTTGAAAGCAGAGCTACAAACCACTGCTGCCCACACACACTGCTTTGAGCAACACCATCAAATGTGATGGCATCCTGGACAAGAAAATTATCAGCTGGTTTCCATTTGGCTCTGCTTTTTCAGATTTCTCAAAGAAGGATGCATTCATGCAATTCAAGAAAAGCTGCCTGCCAATTGCACTGCTCTTCCTCACTGCTCCAGATCTAAGCCTGACTTTTGGCCCTTGTTGTCACAGAGTCTTTGCCCTAAATGAAACAATCAAACTGGCACAAGAAAATACACCTCCATTTAAGTAAACTAACCCACCCACAAAAGCAAACAAGCACAAACTCAAGAATGGAGCTCTGCATATATAATACATAAGTGCAACTATCAAGACAGCCTCTCTCCAAGGATGTGCTATGTTTAAACCAGGCCTCGTATCCCAAGAAAGCTTCTTCCCTGACAACACCACATCTGCACCAACACAGGAATGCATTCCCAAAATCCTGCGTATGCGCTTCTACCTGCCACCCTGATCTCTTACAGTCCTCTCCAAGCCAACACAGCTCTCTACAGCCTGCCCACCCTGCCCCTCCAGAAGTAAGTCTCAGGTCAACAAACAAATATGCAAACTAAGCAATTTAAGTTTCACATCTTCCGTTACTTTCACAAAATCAGATAAGCTTAAACAAATCCTAAAGGCCTTAAAATGAGGATACTGATTACAGCAACTGTTGTCTCTGCAATACACCTTTTATGGAAACAAAAGAGCAGAGAGTGCAAGGATTAATGTTAAATATAGCTTTGCTGACTTCTCTGGTAATCCCACCTCAGACAGTAGCTTTATAAAAGCTCGTTAACTTTGTGCAGATGTAGCAGTGACTTGTTTGAGAAGGCTCCCCAAGTTTGGCCTGGGACAGATAGGGACATGCACACTGCTGGCAGGAGGAAGCCCTTTCCCCCGTGGTACTTACGTTAGCAATATCGTTTTCCGTGGCTCGGAAAGGCAGCCCTCTCATGTGAACAAAATGACCTCCACCATGGAACCCCGACCCTGCATCTCCAGCTCCATAGCCATGTCCTCCCATGCCTATTGGAAAACCCAAACCAAAAAAACCCACACACCTCTAAGATCATGAAAAGCCAAAAGTCATCACTAGTCTTTTTCTGAAAGCACTAAATAATACCAGTGAATGCACGGTGTTTACACTTCCCATGTATCAACCCAAACCTTAACCAGAAGCCCTGCTAAGCAATCTATTTACCTTTTCTTATGATTCCCCAATCCCCTCCCCTTTTTAAACAGACTTCTTTACCACATAGCTAAATGAAGCTATTATCTCTGTCTTGGAAACAACGTGTCTTGCAACTCAAGTAACAGGAAAATCTTTTTAAGACAAACTATTAATTTCTTTTACCTCTCCCATCCCTCATTCTGTCGTCATAGCCGTCGTTTCCATAGCCATAGTTATTATAGCCACCATAATCATCAAAGCCACCATATCCTGTGCAATGGAGAGAAAGAAAGGAGCAATTACATTACTGCTCAGAATTCACAGAGCAATGCACACACAACACTCAATTTTGCAGTCTTTGGGCACCCAGCACTTTGCAAACAGCCTCTGCAGACTGTCAAACCTGGATTTCTGAACATGGTGCAAAAGTACATTTCTTTTTATATAACACAGATTAAAACATGCAAATGGAAAGATCTGATTCTAATGAAAATAGCTCCCTTATTATTAACATTCATCTTAAATACTCAGCCACATGTTCTGATATATTACAAGTTTTTGTCAGATAAATACATCCAACCTAACGAGCATTACAGCTACTGCCATTTCTTATTTCTTGACAAGTATGTCAGAAACATGAAACTGCCAAGAGAACCTGTGTTCATTAGATGAACATACCACCGTCATATCCACCACCTCCTCGACGCATTCTGTCATACATACTTCCACGCCCAGCTCCATAATAACCCCCTCTTCCTCCTAATGGTCTATCATATGGTCCAGGTCGCTGTTGTCCCATCATTCTTCTTGGCATGTCAGAGAATCCTCTGATTTCGCTCTTACTACTTTTGAAGATTTCAATGTATCTAATAAAAGAGGATTTTCAAGGTACCAGTAAGAACACAGGCAGAAGCAGTCTGAATTTTACAAACGCCATACTACATTTTCTAGAGCTAAATGTACAAGCCAATAGCAGTGACTAGAAATACCATACAACTTAAGTTTCTCCTCAAAACTGTAAGAATCTTAAGTGTATTAAGAAAACCCCACCTTACAGTGGCAAAAATTACTATGTGAAAATTCTAGCTGTACAAATTAAGCTTACAACATGTCTTTCCAGTATGAGAAACATACTGTTGAAAAACAATGTCTGGCTATAGCAGCATTTATCACAAATTACCCTACACGAACATGATTGAAACGATTTTCTGAGTTTAGCAAACTACTTAGTGCAATACTGTCTCCCCCACCCCCCAAATCTACTGTATTTCCCAAGTTAACTTAGGATCAGTTACAAAAATTCTTAAAAACAGCCAATTCCCCAATGGTCCCCAACCCCCCAAAAGCATTACTGACCCACAACCCCCAAAAAATAAAGATTTAACACCATCCCAAACTCTCCATCCCCACCTGTGCCCTATTCTTTCCTTGTGTTTCCCCAGAGCATTTTCTGCTATCTCCTTTGAAGCAAACTGCACGAAGGCCTCCCCTGTGCTTCTCCCCTGGTAGTCCAGCGTCAATGTTATCCCATTTGGCACGATTTCCAACCCTTTAACCCAAGGACAAATAACCCCGTCAAGGGGAACAGTGTTAAAGGCTGAAACATTCCCATCTGTAGCAAATACTTAAAGCATATCTAAACAACAACAACGAAAATGAAAACCACCTTGTTTCCCCCATCACCCAACAATACAAGCCCACGATCTTGCATTAAACATTTATGGATTTAGCCGTACTTCTTTTCTGTTTAGACTATACAAAAATGCAACCACCTAAGTTACACAAAGAAAGTATCAAGCTACCAATCAAGCAATTTAACTGATCCAAATGCTAACATTCAGGTTACCCCAATATGCATGGTACGTTTCCCACCTCGACAAAATCAGATACATTTGTGTTCTACTACATCTACGGTTATCTGTGCTTCATTTACAGGGCATAAATCTTACTTAAGATAAACTAATTTAACACAATCCCTCCCCATCCACCCCATTAACAGCTATTAAACATGTACAAAACATTATGTAAAAGATACAAAAAAACTCTAAAGAAAACCCACTACATTTCGACTATACTGGAGGTACCTTGGAAAAACTGAACAATCTCTTCTTTACTGCAACCAAATGGCAGGCCCCGGAGTCGTACAACTGTTCCGTCATTGGTTGTATCATTGGGCCCATTGTGTTTTCCACTCCAGTCCATCTTTTATTTAATTTAAATCCTAAAAAAATCCAACAAAACAGAAATAAAAAACCCCTGAGTTTCCGTCCGTGCCTAAGTCCCTCCCCTAAAAAGAAATATGTTAGATTTTGTTTATTTAAATAACTAGCATGATGGATCATAAGCTTTACTTCTGTTCCGGATTTGAAACTGTGCATCTAAAGCCCCACCAAGGGGATTTAACCCCCGCCACTGGGGCTGCTGCTGGGGAGCACCGCGTGGACGGCGGGCAGCACGTGGGCAGGCACAGCACATAAAGCCTGGCATTTACTCGGAGTACATTTCACATCCGCTCCGTAAAGCTTTGTGGGTTTTGTTTTTTCTGTTGTTCTTTTCCTTGAAGCGTGACATTTGAGGAAGGGGCTGGAACCACAAGGCCTTCCTTTGTCTGCCCTCAGCCGGGGGCGGGGGGAGTGTGCGTGTGACGGGGACTTGTGAAGGGGGACACCACCACCGTCCCACAAAGGGAGTCGCCATCGCCGCCTCGTCAGGCGCGGAGCCATCGTGATCCCGCCTCCCGCCGTCCTCCCGAGACCGCGGCCCTGACCCCCCGCCTGCTCCCCGCCGCCATTTACCGCGCCTCCCCGGGGCGCCCGNCCCCCCGGGGCCCCCCGCCACTCGCCTGCCCCGCTCCCGCCGCGTCCCGCTGCCCACCTCTGGCCTCGGAGATGCTGCGCCGCCCGGCCCGTGCCGTGCCGTGCCGT